>JAWQRJ010003553.1:0-11924 GCA_033557515.1 Diorygopyx duplodentatus | reverse complement strand
TGAAATATCGAGTAATATAGCGGGTGTTCTATTTAAAAAAAGGTAAAATATTGTTTTTTACTTCAATACATTTTAAAAAACCCTAAATATTTTGTATTTCACTTTTTTTTCCAGCTATCTTAGTTTAGAAAATAATCGACCGATTCCATACATAAAAGCGACCCTGTATTCAATACAATGTAACAATTGTGATAAAGTATACATAGGATAGACAGGGAAAGAAAATGAATTTACTTGAATATTTGGAAACAAATGAACAAAAATATAGAAACACTTTCAAATGAACAGATAAATTTTGTTTGGAAAGTTGTAAAACTTTCAAATGTTTTCAAGCCATCATAAAATTGAGTACATTTTTAGTTCCTGAAAGAGACAAATAACCTCATAACTCGAACGAATCTTAATCGGCATTTCTAAGAGCTGAAATATTACCTCATCCAATTAATAAGAAGTCTCTGCAGTCGGTAAATAATATCGAAAGGTCAAGCAGTCATGAAATTAGCTATAATCCTAATTAGAACACTCCTTAAATGTCAACGGCTTTTAGATTTTTCAGCAAGTTCGCAAATATAATTTTATGACTTTGGTAAAAATAGTTTTGTGAGCAAACGTTTAATTTTTGATCTTGTGCCACATAATTTTTTAAGCATTGAAATGTTGCGATAATAAAACATATATATATAATTTGTTATTATATTACGATCAAAGTAAAAGTATATACAACTTTCTTGTCATTCGATCATCTCGTAAAGTCATTAACCATAACAGCTTATTATTGAAAAAAAATCTTTCACCAGAAATTGCTCGTTATTAAAACGGTTGTTGGTAATTTCACACCAGGTTAGGTCCACGAATCGGACTACTATTTTTTTATGGAATGCAATTTGGAGCAATAATTGTAAATTCGCACAGATGTTGAACTGACATTGCATTTTGATATGCTGATGAAAATAAATATAAGCAGGCATGAAGGGAATTGTTAACATATGGAATATGCTGGCAATTTTCTGTTTATAACAAGCTGGTAATTGATAGTAATTGTTGCTTTATATAACGATTTGGTCAGCTGTTAAGTACTATTTGTACCCAATAACTATAATTTTGAAAATGCTTCCTTTGTGCCATCGAAATTAATTCTACAAGCTGATTATTTGATTGTCTGATTATCTGGTCGAATGGAGGGAATCATATCTTGAGTGCCGGTTTTTATTAATTCAAAAATTATTGATTTATTATCAGGGATAATAAGTACTCTTATCTAAGCACTAAACTATTAAAACATTAATTATGTAGTATATAAAATAGATGACATGTAGATATTGTGAACTTTATTTTCTTATTGATTTATCTGCTAGAGAAACTTAAACCTAACAACGTTGTTGTTTTTCTATTATTTATGTTTTAAAATAATACTGTACGTATTTTTAGTGTTCTTATTGTGGCAGTTACACGGAATGTTATCATATGACCTTAGAGTACTATTATAAATGTAGAAAATAATAGCTAACCATACACAACTTCAAATTGCTGAGTTATTCTTCTATTGTGCTAACAGGATAAGCGTGTGGTCAAGTTCTGCAGTCGAAAATTGTAAGTTAACTATAGAATGCCTTGATTATACGGTGCCCAGTTTCGTGTAGAAACACAGGTGTGTCCGACCTGTCTGGGGAAAGCAGGTCAAAAGCCCCCTTAAACGTATCCATCGGATATAGAAAAATTCGATTTCAACGAATTTTTATTTAACGAGAATTTTATTTAATCATTACCGTGTCAGCATGACACAAACGACAGGGACTAGAATTATATAACCCCATTGTTGTTTGCATGGTGTATAATTTATAGTTATAATAGAGAAATTCACGTTGAAGATATAAGAAAATTCTTGGCTAGAAAGTTCTTGTAAATTTACCTTTATTATACTAAATATATGCATTATCATGTATATAAGCTTGTTATAGTAAAATACAGGGAAATGCATTAATATTGAATGCACATATAGATTATACACAAGGTATATGGATATTATCCAATAAAATAAAATAACCCAATGAACCTTGACATTATTTACCTCATCGTAAAATGTTTAAATATTTTATTTTATCATTACTGCTGACATTTTGAAACAAAGTTTACATCGTTAAACAAATAACGTTTTCGTTGGATTTGCTATTTCATAATTTGTAATCTGTTATTGGTGTTCTTATTTCATTTTTATTAAAAAAACATATGTCCAAATATTGTATGTATGTAATATTGCATTACACTCATAGCATTCCTCATCGACCGCCGTTTTATACCATATTTAGATTCGCTATAAAGCTTAACGCCATAAAAAGTTTATACCTGTAACTGTTTATTAATGGTGTTAAATCTAGCGATAAAAAGCTTTGTTGTAAAAACATACTGCTATATTCTGATGTACGTTTTATAGTTCGGGGTTTAAACCATCGTCTCTTGGTTAGTAGCACTGAATTATATATCTGTATCATTTACAATTTGCAATACACGTGACGTCATTAAAGTCTGCGCGTTGACACACCGACTATAGGACTGAGAATTACGTTGGAAAACGTTAACCAAATAGCTTAACTAAATGACGAACCAGAGCAAATTGTGAGATAATCAACAATCCGGAGTTTCGCATGGGAATATTGAACATGTCAATTAGATCTGAGGATGGTAGATAGTGAATGTAAATGAGCGAATACATTTAGAAATACAGAGAGTGGGAATAATTGAATACTAGGATTGCCCTACAGGTAATAGCTCTGGTTTTCACCTTGTCCAATTAATTAACTACCAATCAATTAATTTCGTTTTGAGTTTACATCATTTTCTATTAAACAGTTTCAATCAACCGTTAATGTTTCATCAATTGTTTCGTCAACGTTTTAATGTTGACCATTATTAATTTCCAATAAATTTAATAAAATTGTAGAACACTGACTTTGTAGTATATTTCTCTAACTTACACCCACCAATTAGTTTTAAATCAATAGAAACGTGTGTTTACAGATTATGGTGCTTTTTTGTTATTTCACGCATGAAATCACAGTAAAGGATATAAAATGTTATGGTCATCAATTTTTACTATCTCTATAGTAACGAAGGCATCAACTTTTAGCTCATACCGGAAAGATTCTATTACCACCAACTTAACGATCCTTAGACTGGTTATAAACCTTGCTGAGTAAGTAAATTTTGATGTCCAAGTTTTCCTGTTAAAAGTTTTGGAGGGTTATATTTCTAAAAGTACTTCACGGTAGTAACTGAAAAATAATATAGCTTATATTCCAAACTAGATTCATAACACAGTAGTTCAAGTTGTGGTTAGTTAAATTAAAAAATGAAGATAATGAAGGTTTCTAATAAAGGTTAATCCTACATTGATAACTGTTTTATCTACAAAACATTAAATGGAAATTTAACTAGCCTTGTTAGATTTCACAAATTAATAGTTTTATATCTGTTTCCATCTGTAAGTTCGATCTGTGTAAAAATAAATAATTTGTTAGACGTTATCAGATTGTTTAAAGATTAGATTTTAAACAAGTATACCCAGCACTTACGCATTTGCGATGAATCAAACATTATGTGCGCAGTAAATCAAATTAAACGATATGTACACATAACGATTATATGTTTTGATATATTCCTACAAATAATCACAATTTCATTAATGAAATTTTTGAAGTTTGAAGGAAGTTTAATGGAATGTTTGAAGTAAAATTTGATCACAAACGTGGCTATACTGGACAAATTGATAATTCAATGCGCATTATATTTTATAATATGTATGTTGTGTAAATGTGCAAATCGTAGTAACAGACGTCAAGAAAATAGTTATTTATGATTTTAGCGAAATATTTCGCTTTTTTACTGTTTCTTTTGTTTGCTGTTCTTCTGTAACGTGAATGTATAAGGTAGAGTTCTAGCTTAATTATTTTTTATTAAGCTTTTTAATTATAACATCTAATCTAGCTATTGCTATCAAAAAAATCAATGCAACAATAGACTATACATATGACCCAGCATAAAACAATATAATGCCTGCTCATTATTTTTTCTTTAGACCTAATATCATAATATAAAACAATTCTTCATTACTATAAATCGTGATTAGACTGTTCAAAAAATAGAATAGATACCTATTACACACTATGAATTAGTATGTTAATATAAAGCAATTGGTGAACTCATAGTACGATGTGAGATATACAAGTACTTTTGTGATTAAGGATTTATACTATTGTAAACAAGTAAATAAATATAAATTATTAAACCCCTTTTTTAATATTGAATTACCTAAAGAAAAACCACTTCCTTTAGCTTATTTTCAGCTGTCAAAATATAAAATACTGAGTGAGTGTGGATCACTCACACGAGTTTCTCTCACTCTTTGTTGTTAACATTTTTGTAGTAGATAATTTCCATTACTAAATGCAAATGAATCATAAACTGTACTACTTAATTAACCAATCCAGAAGTTCATCTTAGATTAGTTAATTATACATACAATCAGTGGTGCAGTTTTTTTTAAACATTATTGATAGTTTTTGAAAGTGGAAAGAAATTGTAATTTCTTCCAGTTTCTATCTAATCATGGATTGTCCCGATCTAAATCTGCTGTTAAGACACATCGCGTCGAAATGTATCGTTTACAGTGTCCTGAACGATGATCGCAGAACTTTTGTAGTTAGTGAAGAAGGAAAAATATAGTAATAGCAGCTACAATCGAAATTAATTTTCATTGCATTGAACAATCAAGTTTTCCACGACAATTTTAGAACAGTAAGTTATGAATTTGGTCTTTAAAAAGTAAATCGTTGAAAACTGTATTAAACATTTTGTATTGTATAATTGAGTGTTTACATAAGAGCCGTTTGTTAATTGGACATTATGAAGAAATATTATACTAACGGATTCATTAGCTCAAAATCATTTAATAGTTTATTGATATATAAAATTATCTATTATCGCGGCAAAAGTAATTGAGGCAACTGACCTTTGACATTTCGAAACTTTTACCTCTGAAGTTACTTAAAAAAATTAAAAAAGGCTTGTTAAAACCGGCCTTAATGAAAAATTCCAATATTTTCCCTCTTTTGTTGTTTCAGAGTTTAATTACTTTTGCGGCGATAGTAGTTGTTATGTGTAAACTATGTATAATATCTTCTAATTAGTATCTAGGTATTGCCGCCAATTATTCATAATGCAAGTTACGCACTCCAATATGAGATTATAATCACACTCACGTAAGCGCATATTATGGTCTGCAAATGCCAAAGTTGCGGCGGAATTCTAATTCGTAGCACCGCACCTTCATAGCTCACGTTTGGTTAGAATAAGAAACAACGTGGTTCAAGTAATTGTTATTTCAATCCGTTGGTAATTGCCACTTAAAAGAAATCGTTAAGAAAAAACAATAGCTCCAAAGTTCATAAACATTTATCGCGCGTACGTAGACCAATATGACACTAACTTTACTTCTAACGGGCACTTTACCTTTCTTGCGCTTATAAGCTAACTGAACTTTATGCAAATTAGTTTAAATTCCGTGCGAAATGGGACGAATGCATTTTCGCGTAGACCGAATATCTCGTTTTACATGAATCGTTTTGTAAGTGTACCGTCAAGTTAATTAATGGTGAATAATTCCGTGATAAATTACTTTATTATTGCGGGGATTGCGTTGGCAATTGAATCCATCTCAGAAGAATACCAATCGGTATTTCGCGTTACAGTTATTTAATTTTGTCGAATAACTGCACGAGAACCAACGTCCAATGTTACGGTTTTTCACTTTGCACAAATAGACAGCCGCTTGTAACAACAGTAGCAAATGGGTCTCGTTAAGTATTTGAGGTATTTGTGTTAATTACAATTGGGACCATTTAGGATATTACCGCCCATTTTATGTAGTACTGAGTGCTTAAACCAGTTTTCCAAAGTTAACATTTATCTAAATTATCTTCTAAGTGTAGCTCGTCTTTTTTGGCTTTCAAATATTGGTTTTAAAAAATTGTAAAGAATGTAATATGGAAAGTGATCTGATCTGAATATCTTGAAAGGAATTTTTTTGACATCATTGCATTTTTATCACTAAGGCTCAATCAGTTCTAAAGATAATATATTAAAAATTCCTGGCCTATTTCTTGAACATGCTTTTGTGCACGAACACAGAAAAACTGTGTCTAATTTTAGCGTTAGAATATTTACTTGATTTATGCTTAACCACAGAAAACTACAAACGGCGACATCTCAAAGGTTTTACAGATTATCTTATCTATCTCTGTGTTAAATTTAATCTCTGACCGTAAATTATACCAAAGTCAAGATCATTATTCAGATTATACTATTTTCTTCCTGTTACACACTCATCAAACAAAGCTGTGCAAGTGAAAAAAAAAAAGAAAAAAAATCAAGAAAATTGGTAATCTAATAACTTTAAAGCAAAAATATGCCCAAAGAGATTTCCTAAGATTTTCCAATAGAAATCCTATTCTATAAAATCACATAAAACTAATCTGAGATCCCCACTACTTTTGTAGACGCAAAAACAACCATAAAACGTTACATTACGTCATAAGGTAGGTCATAAATATAGCTGTTAGCAACTTTACAACCTATATTATTTATTTCACTGCTAGATACTATCTAAATGGCGTTTCGATGTCTTGAAATTTTAAATCCACTGCCAATCGAACACTGATCAATTTTCCACTTATTGTTATCCGAAAGTATAAATTATGACGCCGGAAGGAAAGGTCCAATAGATTAAGCGTACTGCATGTGTTGGAACATTCTAAAACATCCTGATACAATCAATGTAAATGTACTGGTAATGTTTCGATGTAATCTAATGGATTTTTTATGTACTTTTCCTTTTAACATTTTTAAAATTCCAGACTCGACGCTGCCGGCATTGTTGGGAACACAGAAAATATAGATTCATTCACTTATAAATATTTTTTTAGGTGCCTTAAGCAGCATAAATTTGCTTTAATCATTTACAGTCACTCACCATAATATACATTATAAATATGCACGTTCCAGAGACTTAAAACAAAAGTGCAGTCGTAGATGTGGCCTTCTAAATTACGCAGTACAAACATACTCCCTTCTAGGAAGCATATTTTCGCACTAGAATACTAACGATGCCAAGTCATTTGTGAGTTCCTGTTACAGAAAACTGTAATTTGCAGTTTCGCAGGCTGAAACAGTTACATAAAGGCAACAGAACTTTGTGGTGAACTGTAAAGATTCTTTAAGAGACACTGTGGGAAACTTCATTTAGGTAACATTCCATCGAAAGTTATTTCGAGCAACAACTGGATAAAACAATTAAATCGAGAATTATAATTGTATCGCGTATATGAGCAGAAAATTTCTCTGCAGACGGATTCAGAAAGTAAACTCAAAGTTTGAAACTATTACATTCATCATTGTCAATAATGGCATTCGTAATTCCAGCAAAGATTATATGGAAAGAACATCTTTTTGTGAATCTCAAAAAGCTGATTATGCAAACAAATAGGTTAATGACCGATCTGGTATTAGATACTACAAACAGAAAATTCCGAAATACCAGACTTGCCTTTTCATACGAGTTAATTACATAATCGAAAAGGTTAGACATATCATAACATTTGTGGCGAGAAATTTTCTGGCTTTAACTGCCATAAGGCGCATGAATCACCCGCATTAATTTCTATAAAACACCTTATGGTGCAATTGTTGGTCATTGAAGAATTTTTTTAAAGAGTTATATGTGAAATAGACCACGTATTATGGTTTGCAGAATAAATGATTTTAAGAAAAAAACTATACTGTCTAAGAACCTACTTTTAATTATGTGAATAATTATATTATAAACAATACGTTGTATCGTTATAATAACAATTTTAGAATTATCGAATTTTATTTTGTTATTGATATATCTAACAGTCGCCAGATTATATCGCAATATTTGTTTAAGTACGTTGAAATTAATTAACGGTAAGCTTGTTCTTTATTTTAATTGTAATCTATTTAACACGTTTCCATCGGCCATTTTATAGCTGGGAAGTCTGGAGACGAATCATCGAATTCGAAACGGTTGTAACCACCATATAACCTCTATATTCGAAATGGTTGTAACCTCTATATCAAAAAATCAATCATAATTTTTTTTGTCTTAATTGATTTAATTAACCTACTTTTAGTATTGAAAACCTTACTCTGAAGGTGAGTTTTGTGACATAACACACATTAACCCTTCCGAGACCATTTTTTATTGAAATTTTGAACATTTTGTTTAAAAATTTGAATATAAAATTAATAAATAATTAATACTTCATCAAAAGATTATTGGAAAAAATGAAAAATTTGGAAGAAGTACCATCCAAATTGTAAAACACACTGAAAAAGTTGAATAATAAATATGTTTATATTACCAATATCATAATACAAAATACAAGCTTATGGCAGTTTAAGTTTCAGATATTGTTTATTCCTTCATTTTCTGAAGGTACTTTTTCTGAAATAGAGATGGAAGGTGTATAAAACCAAACTTCAACTTTTTCGTTTTTTAGTATTTCTGTCAACACTACCAGAACTCTATTCTTTTATTAATTTATTTTTATGCAAATTTGGTGGTATTTTTCAAATAAAAGCTTACAGTATCAAATTTTGTTTCGATAGCTGAAGCCATCAAAAATCAAAACAAATGTAGAAATGAACTTATTTTTCTTGTAATCGCTTTGAGGCTCCAATTCCAATGGATTCTATGACTGCCGACAATAAAACCCTCCCTCATACACATAAAACGACAAAGAAGAAGGGATACTGCCTGTGCTTAGATCAGGACGGCAGTCTTAACTAAAATATTTTCAACTTTTGATCACTTGTGGTACTCAATTTGTTTATTTCTAATGGAACATTCTGTATTTTCTTGCATTTTGAATTCTATGTTAAAATTTCAAGCAACTTTGTGTTACATTCTCTATGCTGAATATTAACAGTTCCTGAGATATGTCAGTTAACAAAAAAGGTGACAGTTACATTGTTCTTTTAAATGACGTGTAAAACAATAAGTATTGCAAATAAAGGAAATTTATTTGGCCACGTTAAAGAGATGGCAAATCTTTATTGGAAGGTTTGTTGATTTTTTAAAAATATTTTGCAGTGTGTCAAAATATTTATTTAAATACGACGTTAAAAAAATAGCAAAAGTCATTTTTTTAAATGAAAACCTTTTTAAATGAATTCCTCTAAACAAATGATATTCACCTTCTGTAGAATATCCTATACCTAAAATGCTTCGTTGTTGGTATAAATCAGTTTAAAGAAAATGTATCAAAATAAGCAATTTTAATTAATAATTCTATATTTCAAGGGATTTAAAAGAACAAAAAACATATTTTAATTATAACAAATAAACACAAATAGAAATTCAACTGATCAAATCTTGTCACTTGTAAAGCTAAACTAAAAAAGAAAACGTATCAAAATACGACCAAATAAAGTGCATAATCGTTTCCTTTTTTAATTAAAGTATGTGTTCAAAAACGCTGCCATTTTGCCCCAAACACAAAGTAATTCTTTTGAGAAGGCATCTGTTTGTTGACAAAGTGATGGAATAGCCACTAATATTATTAAAAGCAGCGCAGACTACTGCATATCATTCTACACTGCATATCGTTCTTGGTTGTAACAGAATCTGGATATACCTTATTTTTAATGTATCCCCAAACATAGTCCAAAGGTCTTCAGACGAACATATTAAATCAGACGAACAAGGTGGGTACTTGTATGGATCATTATTAGCGATCCACCTATCTTCAAACATACCATCTAATGCAGATGAAACGGCCATTGTCCTATAGGGAGGAGCACCATCCATTTGATAAAACGCACTGAGAATCTCCCCTTCTGAAAGATGTTGCAGTGCTTTTCCCACAACATTTCTCAACATATCTACATACAACTCCGAATTTAAGTTTTGACCATAAAAAAATACACAATTTTTTTTATGGCACAAAATACATTAAAACTCCAAGAACCTTGGAAATTGCGTTCTCGAGCAACTCTCGGATTTTCTGAAGCCCTAAAATTACTATTCTGCCTGTTATAAAGGCCATTTCTACAAAATTTTGCCTCATCAGTCCATATCACATCCTTAGTAAAATTATCATTCTCTTGCGTTTTTAATAAAAACCATTCGCAAAATTCAACTCGAGTACATGAATCTTCATCCTTCAAATTTTGTACTTGATGATATTTGAATGGTTTCCATATGTGTTTTACTAAAATTCTATGTATTGTACGGGTTTAAAGTCTAAGAGCAATTTCGGCATCTTTAAGTGAATTATTGCGATATACAGTAAAGTATGCCAAGACCAAAACTTCTGTATCCTCGTCGTCAAGTAATGGCGTGTTTTTTGAAACTTTTGGCAAAAAGGAACCATATTCCTTGCAATTTCTTAGAAGCCTACGCAAAATGTCTTTGGTTGGAATTGGACGATCTGGATATCTTTCAGAATATACACGACACGTTCTTTCAATTATTCTGTTACATTCTCCATAAATGATTAGTAAATTTAAGAAATCTTAAATAGAGAATCTTAGTCGTGACATTTTACAACAAAAGCTAACTTATTTTAATAACAATAATGATACACGTACACAGAGAGAGTGAGTCTAACTGTCAAATAGACTAATTTTGAGTTGGCTGTTTCAAAGCACTCTAGATTTGTAATTATTATTAACTACTTATACGCATACATTTTCTTACTGATTTATAACAAGGCATTTTCGGTATTGGATATCGTACAGAAAGTGAATATCATATGTTTAGAAGAATTGAAAAATGTATAGAAATAATGCTTTCATTAAAAAAAATGACTTTTGCTACTTTCTTTTCACGTCGTATATAATAAATTTAATTCAGTAAATAAATATTTTGAACAGCCTGTAAAATATTTTAAAAAAATCAACAAACTTTCCAATAAAGGTTTGCCATCTCTTTAACGTGGCCAAATAAATTTCCTTTCTTTGCAGTACTTATTGTTTTACGCGTCATTTAAATGAGCAATGTAATTGTCACTTTTTTTTTATTAAAATTGACATATCTCAGGAACTGTTAATATTCAGTATAGGGAATGTAACACAAAATTGCTTTATATTTTAACATAGAATTGAAAAATGCAATAAAATACAGGTTGTTCCATTAGAAATAAGCAAGTTGAGTACCACTTCCGGTATAACCGGAAGTGATCAAAAGCAAAATATTTTAGTTAAGACTGTCGTACCCAAAAACCAATAATCCCAAACTTACAATGTTCTAATTTACCTGATTCTCCATATCTTTCTAATGAACGCTCATCGTGCCGGACCCTTAGTTAAAGAAAATGTTGGAATTCGCACAAATCGGGAACGATATTTCGATATATTTGAGTTATTTTGAATATAAATAGAAATACTTGGCATATGATACATAAAGTAGCAAATAGCTCGTAGTTTGTTATTTGCTTGAAAATTTGCCATTTCTTGCTGTTAACGTTAAGGTCTCGTAGTTGCCATTTTTTGTTTCATAAATTGTATGTTAGAATTGTTTATTTTTTATTTGTTTGTAGTTTCACATCAAGAAGATGCAAATTAGCATCGAAATAATGCATCAAAGAAAAAAGGGATCATTCTGATTTGAGCATGTTAGCCAATTAATATTATTACTAATTAGTATGATTAATTAATGCTTGGGTATGATTAATTAATAATTGGTTTAATGTGCATACTGGCGTTGATGTAATCCCTAATTTAAGGTTTTCATTGATGAAACTTGGTTTCATCTTACTGAAAGTGCATGTGAAGCTCTGAACATACGCATTATACTGAAAAAAACAATCAAAGTAAACATGTAAGCGGATTGATTATCGTAGTAATGT
>JAWQRJ010003552.1:0-11925 GCA_033557515.1 Diorygopyx duplodentatus | reverse complement strand
ATTTTACAGATAGCACACAGCAACCAATAACTACTACCAATTTAACTACAATAAACAAAATCTTGAACTAAATTGAAAACAAATATAAACTAATAAACACTACAACGTTAGTTTCATTTGATAGATGAAACTAGTGTTTTTTTAAACAACATCTGTGTTGTTTAATTCAGAATTCGATTTAAACTGATCGAAATAAAACTGCGCTTTTGGGGAAGTAATTCCAAATGTATGTAGAGTTTTGTGCAGCATATTTCTATATTCTTCACATTTTAATGAACCACTATTTCACATTTCTGGTGTTCCGAAAAAATTCAAAATTTTATAACAGTAGATAATAGAAACATGATAGATGTTTGCTGTGTTGCATATCTAGCGATAAATCTCGATTTGATTGTTTATTTGATTATGAAGGATCTTTACAAATATAATAAAATTTTATTGAAATTGTTAAAAACAACATTTCTTATTGAACTAACACATGTTTCGATAATATACTTATCATTTTCAAAGGGTAAATAACAACATAATTAAGTTGTCATGGTGTTGTAAACCAGTCATCTCCTAGGAGGGCTTCATACTCGATCTTCATGCAGTACATCCAGCAGGTGGATGTACTTTTTATTCTGAGGCGTCATTTGATGATTGTTCAGTTAGGTGTTTGGCATAGTTTGACTTGTCCGTATGTCTATATTTATATCAACGTACATGTTCTTTGTACCCATTATCGAAATTAATAAGTGTTTGTCCAATATACACGAAGCTACAAAAGCACTTTAGTGTGTGTACGCCAGATTTCATAATATTGTGTCTTTAGCAATGAATAAAATTCTAAAAATGTTTGTATTATTTCTAAATGTTACTTTTTATTTGTTTGTTTGTTTTTTCACAATCATCAAAAGGTTACATAAAAATTAAACATTTGACAATGAGCAGGTTGACCTTCTGAGCTGGTTTACAACACCATGAGAATGTAATTATACTGTTATTTGCTTTTTGAAAATGATAGGTATCCTATCGAAACATGTGCCTGGGCAATAATAAGTCTTATTTGTAGAACATTAATATAGTTTTATTACCATATAAGATGGAGGTATACTATCCAGCAAGCCAAAACAAATTAATTAGAAAAGATAATGAAACGCATTCATCATTCTGCTTTTTAAAATCATTGCCAATTGCTTTTTAGTGCAGAAAAAATTAAATTGAAATGATGTCGATGTTGAAAAAACACAAAAGTTGAATGTTGCTACATGAACATAGTTGACTGCATTATCGAATCTGAGAGATATTATCATTCCAAACAGTTCTCTTTGCAATTATTAAATGTTTTATGGGTGGGCGAAGTTACAGCCTGTCCATGAAATCGCACACTTTGTGTATTTAAAAAGCCAGAGTGTGAATAGGACTTTTATTCATCCACGAAGTATATTGCTGCGCCAAGATTTCTAATAACGTCAGCCATTATTTTGGTCAATTATAAATAAAATTAATTATAAATAAGATTAATTTAATTTTAGTTTAAAAGTTTAGTTTAATAAAATTAATAGTGTTACTTACGTAAAGAACATGAAATTAATGTTAAGTAGATTATGTATTACTTACTTTGATCGTGTACCAAAGAGAAAAACACCCCAAAAGTGCCAAACTCACTTCGACAGATGACATAACTACACAAGTGAAGAGAAACATCACAACTACACCCATCATTTGCTACTGTGACGGCACAAAGAGCAGTTCATGTTGAATACAAAAACGCAAACTATAATTTCCAGCCAGTAATACCGAAACAGGATATTTTTTGCCTCTCAATTATACGTATGCATATTTAGACGTATTTACACTGGTGTGCGATAAAATTGAGCATGCTTAGTATTTTATCGTATAAATCAGGCTTCTCTTCGACTGTCAAAAAGATTTTTTGGTTTATCAAAATGTACCGTTGGTTTTGCCAGTTGATTAAAGTGATATAATTGACACATTCGTTGTTAGACTTGTACTCAGTTTTAATGCACAAGAAGGTATACCTACATATTTTATAAATATCATGAGGATAACCATTAAGTTATGTAATGCAATTGTCAATCTGCTTGATATTATTAAAACACGCTTAACAAAAAAACGCTCAGTATACGTTTCCGAGAATGTTTAAATTGAATTCGAACGTCTCGAGTTTTATGAAAAACTTCTCAAGGTTATACTCAAAAGCTTAACTTTAATACAGTGTCCGCAATAATAAATTACGCGCGTCATATCTATTCCAAAGTAGGTTAACTAACAAGTTTAAACTTAACCCGTGCAAATTGGTATATTGCACCTGGCGCGGAAATACCTTTTGGCACATAAATCGTGCCGCTATCTGTTCCACAATCTCTTATCTAATTGTAAGCGGGCAAAACGCGAACCATCGGATCCGACAAATTAGTTGAAAAATGCACGAAGTTCGAAAACTGCACCGAGGCGACTATTGAAGTGTCGTGCATGCGATCGGTGTAGTTTTTCCACGTAAACTATGGAAAATTTAATGCCGTTTACAGCTTACAGTCTATTGAATCACCGGGAAAACCAAAATAACTTAAAACTTAGGTTTACTTACGATGTATGTTACTTCCTTGATGCAGGCCGTGTTTCTTGATTGTAGTGTCTTCATTCTAGTGATGACTCCACAGAATCTATGTAGGAAATAAAATTCATTGTTAGTTTAACACATTCCTCGTTGTTGTGTTACTTGTACATAAAATGTATTTTCAGACGTTTAGGTTTTATTTTAGAGTTTTACTTCACTCTTTGTTCTTTTTTGTATATAGTAGATATTGTTGTATGCTATAAGCAATAAAAACGTTGTTATTTTCTTTAGAAAAGAATCAATGACGCACATTTGATTTGTACGGTTATTATAATGTAATATGATTAGTTTCAAAACATTAACTATACTAAATAACAACTTAATATCTATAAGCGTTTAATCCTGCCACATAAAAAGATTCATTTGAAGTATTGTACATATTACTAAATATAAATATATTACTTCCGTGGTTTAATGCGTAATCTTTAAAATTCAAGTGAAATTAGAAATTGCAAAAAAGCACCTGTACTATTTTTTTAAAATATTTCCTATAAAAAAGTAAGAAATGAGAAATATTATATAAAACCTAACAAAAAACAACACTCTGTATAAAAAAAACTTATAATAAGACACATGGGTGGTTTTTGTTTTCACAAAATTGGCAGATTGGTTCCACTCCGTTATAAAAAAAAATCTACAAAACTGCTTAATAAACAGGTTTATCATTGATTTGAAATGGGAAAAATCATCAATTTGATTTTTTTTCGTAATGATGCTATTGAAATCCATATTTTTTGTTTTTAATCGGATGAACCGAATGGATTTGAATTTTTCCATTTAACTATATATAGAATTGCGATAATGTCAATTTCGAATATGCTTGCGATGCGAATTGGCTATCCCCGTTGGTTCGGTGAAATTAAAAAGAATTTATCTCACCGTTGAGGTTGGCGTTGACAATGCGCTGACAGTAACTGTCAGCGTGACAGGTGTCGAGCGTTGACATCAAGGTGTCTCATAGTGCCTGTGCAGTGCCATTAAAGTCCATAGGTGTATAAAGCACTACGCGATTGGTCGCCATTTTATGCCCGAGCCAAATTCTAAATCGAAAAAACATGCAAGTGAAGTAAAGATTGATTCGTTTAACAATTTCTTTGTGTTCCGTTAAAAAATGCTGCCTTCAGTTTCCTGGCATTACTTTTCTTTAACAAGGCGTTAATAAAGAATACAAAATTCCAAATAGGCGAAATATTTTAAATAGACACCACTGGGAAAGATGGGTCTGTCAGGTGTTCAACAATAATACGAGTAAATAAATAAATAAATATTTTTTATTGCCCAAACATTTATTTGTATCAAAATAAACATACGAGGGATGATCAATAAATAAGGTTACAAAATCGCTAAGCTTCACTGCAGATTTTGTAACCTTACTTTTTGATCGACCCTAATACTTTGAATATCAAGCGTCAGTGATACGAAAACAAAATGATAAAATTGCAGATGCTCAACATATCTCTGAAAAGCAATTGCAGGTGAAATAAAATTTGATTGAATTTTTGCTCATTAAGAAATCTTTTACTTGGTCGTTCCTTCTTAAAAAAATAATTTAAATAATTTAATAAAAAATTGTTAAGCTAATAAAAATTGATAATAAAACAAATTAAAACACAATAGTTAACAAAGAACACAATAATAAATTGTCGGAAAAGTAAATAATTTTGAATTAAATATAATGAGTTTGCATGATGAGTAAAGCTCGGTGTGCTGGGTATTTATTTTATACTGTACATTAGTAAATACATACTCCCTCTGTTCCAAATTATGGTATACATTTGTATACGATAATCATACCCTGAATGTATACCATAATTTGGAACAGAGGTTGTATATATTTTCGTAACAAAAAGGTATTAAAAAACACGTTAATGAAGATTGTATTAGAAGGAATCAGTGTAAGAATGTTGGTATAGTAGAAAGCAAATATTCATTCAAGAGTAAAAAAGAAAGAAATACAGGTGAATTAATCTTTGCCCAGTTTTACTAATATATTTTCTTCCTTGTTTTAAACATTGTTTAGCTCAATTTGCTGCCGGCCGATATTTGCAGGATTTATAAAGTGGAGCGAAACGAGTCTATAATGATTGGTTTCAAGCCTCAAATCAATAAAATAACTTCGCAAATAAATAAAATTGTGAGGAAAACAGCTATATAGCACCCTGGCGGCATCTATTGTCGGCCACGCCATCTATCGACACGATGTATACGATATCGGTATTGGTCCATCTTGCAAGCCAAAACTTCCTGAAAGCACCGCCACTACTTTTGATGTATTAAATGCACTTAATTGATTTTAAACCTTCTCCTCTAACGCTATTCATTATTGCCCTCAAAGAAAATTTTAAAAATCGAGAGAAGACATAAATAGGTTCATTTAAGTATAAACTCGAATTATGAGTCTAGGTTTTAGAGGGTAACAGAATTTTCTGAGGCAGTTTTCTAATTTTAAATCTACCTTTAAAATTTTACAAATATAAATTTTTTTAACGGAATGTAACCATTTGTAGGTTTCGACGATTAAAATTTTTGTAAATTGATGACGAACCTAATGTATATTTTATACAATATGTTTAAACGGTTAATATTGAGTTTTAAAATTTCTCATTGGACAACATCAGAAGCATTTTCCGAACAAAATGTTCCTCTTTTTTTCTTATAATACCTGACCAGGTAAGTCAGGCATAGGTGGGGACTTACCCTTTAGGGTAAGTTTAGGGTTAGGTACACGAATCACCTATACCAGGTGATTCGTAGGTACGTCTAGATATTTTGGATGATAAAGGGATAGTGATTTCTTGCGCCATCGCCATACCAAGGAAAAAAACTCAGATATGTTTAAATTCTTAAAAGTATTTTAGTCAAAATCTAAAATGATACCAGGGTTCGCAATTTCGAAAACTTTTGCATTTTTGACTACTTTTGACTACTTACATTTTTGACACTTTTGAAGTACAAACTAAGGTTAATTCATACATGACCATGACGTGCCGTAAGATAATCTACCATATAACTATAATAATATTCTTAAACGTAGTTCGGAGTACGTAAATCTACGGGGAAATTATTTATTTGAGACGGTCCATATGCGTATGCGTGTTTAAATTCTCTTCCACTTTTATTAAGAATGTTTGAACTGGTTGTCGATCATCATTTTTACAACAAATAAACAATTAATTAACATGCTGGACACATTAGGCGAACCTTTCTGTTTGAAACTTTTTTGCACAAACAAGTGAACTCCATAAAAAAAAAATACTTAATAAATATTATTTTTCAAAGTTTTGAAAATTTAATAAACCCCGTAATTTATTCGTTGAATGTACTTTATTTTAGTTTTTTGGACAATATGCAACACGAATTGAATTTGTTTAAGGATTTATCAAAATCTTCTTTAAGTTTTTCAAAGAACCTGGGAAAATTAATAAAATCAATAAAGCGGTGGCTATACCAACATTGAGTTTGAAAAATCGAATATTGAAGAAACGCTTTATTATTCGATAAGAGTCTTTTTTTAAATTTTTAGTTTGATGTATTTTTGAGAGGAAGTGCATATGCAGGGTGAAGTGGGTAAAATAAATTTTGAAAACTTAAAACTTGAATTTAACGTAAGTGATCAATTTCCACACGTCATTATTTCGATAACACTTGAATTTAAGTGAAGGGCACGCTACAAGAAGTATTCTTAGAATACAGGACGTTCCATTAAAAACATATCCATGACGTCATGAATAATCATGTATACATACCGGGTGGTAAATTTTTCGATGCCCACCAAATTAGACAAAAGTTGCCCTATTTTATGCTCTACAGTTTCCTGTCAAGAGGTGTGGGATATGAAAAAAACTATAACATGAAAATCGAGATTTATATTTTAACAAAATAATATCTTCCACATCATTAATGCCATTAATGGTATTAATACCATTAACTCAGCGAAGCTTGGATGGCATTAGCAGAAATTTCCTAAGCCATCTAGATTTTGAGCATTGGTAATCAACTCTTATTTTTATTATGACCGCATTTTCAGAGTAGACCGATTAAAAAAAATGCCAATATTCGAATATTTGTAAAGATGCTGGTTTATACCGAGCAACTACAGTGTCATCTCTTCCGCATTAACAAATTGTAAAATGCATACGGATGAAGAAAAGCAGGGCATGTACGATATTTACATTCGAAGGCAACTATAAATTATGAAAATTTGTATTCGGAAAGACGGCGATCTAATCGTACGATGTTCACCAGAACTTCAAGACATCTAACAATTTTTGGTAGTTTTAGAAAACCGCGCGAACCAAAAGGAGCTGCCCCTATTTTTGTAAATAATACTGTATTTAAGATTATTATAAAATAAAAATTTATATTAATATAAAGGAGAAATAATGCTAACGAAATAAATGAACCAAATAACAATTAATCCCGAAGACTCCAATTGCCGAAGAATGTGGTATTCACGATTCCAACATGCGGAAATTAAAAAAAATCAATAATACCACAGCTACACTTTAAGTCAGTCCAAAGTACACATTGTGTTGATTTCAAGAAAAGTTTCAACAGGGTCCATATTTTTCAAGAAAAATATTATACTATTAAACTCGCTATTATCCTATACTATTAAATCTTGTATGTATATGTGTGCATGTATTCCCTAGATCCGGAAGAAGACTTTAAGTTGCCGGTCGATATTTGCAAGATTACAATAATCCAGTGCCAGGAATAGATTGAGATATGTCTCGACTTTCAGTAAAATCATTTTATATCGTAAATAAATAAAATTGTGAGGAAAACGCATAGAAAACATCAGTACAGAACTGCTGGCGGGATCTATCGGCAGACAGCGAAACAGTCTTAAAAATGCGTGCCGCATGGTAACCAAAAAGTTTTTTTTTGTGTTTTATCCGGGGGAAATTGATTGAGATAGGTGTTGACCTTCAAAAAAATCGTTTTAAGGTATAAATAACGAGTTTTTGCTTATTATAGTTAGGTTCTGTCTGTTAATTTTGCATTTCACCACACGACGGCGCTACCAAAACTAAGAAACGGGCAAGCTGTGTTAGGGGTGGGAAACTATTTTTTTTGTGTTTTTCCCCCGAGCGAGCTTGGTCTTCCAGGTGCTGTAATGTAATAAAAGAAACAAGACTGGAAGTTCGATATTCTGTGAACGTTTGAGCCGGTATTCTAGATAACAAAATTATGGGCCCATTTTTTATTTATGATCATTTAAATGGGCCTACTATTTGAATTTTCTACTTAATGACTTAGAAAAAATGCTAGATGTACTGCCATTGCAATAGTTAGAAATCTTGAGTGGTTTCAGTAAGGTGGGGCGGGGATCCTGACTATGCCCGGATTGTAACAAATCATTTGGACCAACGTTTTCCAAATTCATGGATAGGCACAAACGGTCCTATCTGTCGGCGTCCTCGCTCGCCATGTTTGACGTCCTTGGACTACTTTCTGTGGAGAAAGAGCAGTGTTCAAAAGGCAGTCGACGAAATGATTTTTTGAATTCAACGACGAATTGAATCATTTTAAACAGTTTTTACAATAAAAATGTTTATTTGTTGTCCGCTTTTGTGTAACAAATTATTTGAAATGTTAATAAAAATTTTAAACATCGACACTTTCATAAATCTTGGCGACTATTGATGCACATAAATGCACAATTTACAATAGCTTAGGCTTAGGCTATAATGTTGCTTGTAATTATATTTCAAATCATACCTTATTAACCTTATAATGCATTATCTTGACAAATATTTAAATATTAATACTTTTATTAAATCGGCCTATTCTGATTACATAGGTAAAAAGAGGATGTTTTTTTTTCTATTTGATTACAATTTTGAGATTTTTCCGACTTTGAATCTCTTATAGTTTTCAAAATACCAATGGTGGGCATCGAAAAATTCAACACGCTGTACATTTCTCATTCAAAATATATGGTAAAGTAAACATAAAAATTGGGGAAGCGTTTTTTAATTTAAATTTTTATTGAGTTTAAATAGTTTCTTCAATATTTGGCTTTTGAAACTCAAAAAAAAACTAGAGCCTTTAAATGCATATATTATATTTTGTAGGTATTAGACAAGGAATAAGATTAAATAAAAAGTAATCTTTATTGCCCACTGATAAGAACTACTGGGGTCGTCCTGATAAGAGAAAAATAAAAATTAATAGAAAACTTGATAATATAACATAAAGCTTTTAATTGATACACGTAATGAGTGAAATAATTCACCTTGAAGCAACATTAAGTTTTTGAATGAGAAACAAACACATTTCTCAAAAACATATGAATAACAATTCCTGACACAAAAAGAAACTAATTACTATTGATAAAATAAACACATATAAAAAACAATACAATACTCACCACTTCGATTCCACGAGAAAATTGCGTGTCAAGTATAACTTTCACATGCCAGATTTATTTATGGTCGGAGTTAGACACTGAGGGCTTTCGAAACGCACAAATGGTAGCGCGAGAGCTTAGTAGGCCAAGCGCCTGAGCTTTTTGGAAGTTCGGCGAAGTCAGCGAGACGTGCAAAGTATCTGGTGATGGTAAGCGTCCGTGTGTATACCCTAACATGCGCGCTGTTGTCCAACAGAGACAGTTCCCACTGCGTAACTTCGTCATTGAGGACGCTCATTATTATGCTTAAGGTTGCAAATCTTTCAGCCTTTTGCTTGTTTGTTAGATTCGGACCGATAGAGATGCCAACTAATCCAAGAACTTGTATATTTTTGCTGTTTCAATATTCGTATGCAAGTGTCGTATTCATTGATAATTGCATGTCGAAAAAGTTTATTCAGTTGTCGAATTGCAAATTTTACGATTTTACAAACTTTATAATAACAGTTCCCGTAAAGTGCGACTGATTGTTAATTGATCCACTTGCAAACTGGGGGAATTTAGAAATAGCCATGAACGCATTCTGAAGTATCAGGCTTAGATTGTAATGGGGTGACTATCAGGTATTGCGTTGATTACAAGCTCAATTAGATGATTAATTAAACCTAAATTTAGAAGACGTTTGCACGCAGTCGGGAGTGTTCTACACGCACAAAACCGCTAATGAATTGTACCTAAATCCAAAGTGTAATTAGGTAGAAAACTAATTCGTCAAATGATGGCTGTTAATATTATACATTCATATCGTTAAGTTATTTTTATACACCATGGCGCCAACTAAAGGAATGCAAAAAAAATTGCTTTAAAAGTCACCCCCAAACATTTATAATTTTAATGTTTGTTGTCTATAGCTGCTGTTTTATTTTCATGTGAGAATGTTTTTTTCACAAGAAAATGTAGAGGTCACGAAATGCCAGAAGTAATTTTCTAATAAATCTGAAATTGTACAAATTCATGAAAATGAAGAAGAAACCTCAGGCAAAGGTTTGAAGACGCGGCGAGGTTGCAATACATATAGTACGGATCAGGTAATGAAGTCAACCTTTCAAATCGAATTTGCTAAAGAATGCTGCAGAACTAACTGATGAGTTAGTTCTGATGATGCCGTCTGTAATGAGCGGCGAAACGTCAATGGAGAGTACCCGGCGATCACCGGAAAACCAAAAAATATGCAATCAAACAAGTTTACTGCGAAGTAAAATTCTGGGTAAATTTTTTCAAATAATTGTTTCGTCTTCTATTCTTAGAAAGGGGTGTTCCATTCTATTTTGTTGCAAAAACTTCAAAAAATCAACTGGTGTGGATCACTCACATGACTTTCTCTCGCTATGGGAGATGGGGCGTTGAAGAAGAGCGCTTTAAATACGATTTTGAAGGATCGAACGTTTAAGATCTGAGACATAAGAAGCATTAAAGGAGAGTTAGTATTAAGGGGATATTCTGGTTTGCTCATTCCGGGTAGGTCGTATGCTGCGGATTGTCCTTCGTGGAACACTTGCAAAAGTATGTGGCCCACACATCTGTTTTTATCTGTTCGGCAGAATTTGGATGCCTTCAAATGGCCAGTCCGTAATACGTTGTCAGGTCTGTAATTAATTTATCGGTAAATTTTCCCGATTTCTTTCCGCCAATACCCATATCACCAATGTATATACTTGACACTATGCAACTTCACGAACTGGGACAACATTTCTTTTACCGCAATCAATTGTCTGCAACAGCGGATCGCAACCAATCTTGGGTCGTGGAAGTTTAAAAATGGGCCGCGACTTGCGACCACTTATGTATATGAAAAGCCATTGCATTCATAACTAATTTTAATGAAGCTACAGATTATTAAAAACTTTACAACTAAAATAAATCACTTTGAAAAGTAAGTGAAAGGTACGTGCGTGGCGCTTTGCAACGCCAGTGCGACGTTCAGTGGTGAGTTGAATAACACAAACTGGTTCAGAAACTCCTAGTACTTCAACCGAACCATTAATAAAACGAACAAAAGTGCAAAAATTTGTTTATAAATATCAAGAATACATAAATTACGGCTTTACGTATATACGAGAAAATGAAACAGATTTTCAGAAATGCGTTATTTGTGGAAATGTACTAGCAAATGCATAATTAAAGAATGATTAACTCGTAAGACATTTAGAAACAAACCATATCGAACATAAAGATAAACCTTCGGATTTTTTCATAAGAATGCTTAAAGTGTTGAATACGAACAAATCCAATGTGACAAAATTTGTTGCAACGGATAAGAAATACATACATATATGAAATGTTCTTTTTTGGTAGCATGGCATATTGCTAAATCCAAAAAAGCATATAATATCGGAGAGATATTAATAAAACCATGTTTTAAAGCAGTTTGCAAAGAAATGTTTGGTAAAGAATATGAGATGAACATTATCAGTATTCCCATGTCTGCCGAAACAATTGGCTGACGAATACCTATTATTTCAAAAGATTTGGAATTACAATTAATTAAAAAATTACAACATTATTATTCGTTGCAATTGGATGAAACCACAGATTGTAGTATTAATTGTTGTGCTATTAAACGTTGTGCTGTATTAATGGTATATGTGAGATATACAGCAAAGATAAATATTTTAAGTTTTACACGGGCATTGCTACGGCTTTATTCTTGAGTTGGTTAGCACGCAAGGTAGCCGTGATCTATTTCTAGTGAACATAATTAAAAGAAATGGGTGTGTACACCGCTGAAGAAAAATTGCAACTTATCAAGTGGTATTACGATGGCAGGTCTGCAAGCGATTGTCACGATTTATTCGTACAATCTTTTGCAGGAAGGCCGGCTCCTGCTAGACAAACTGTTACCAGACTTATTCAGAAGTTTGAGAAAAGTTTTTGTCTAAAGGAGTGT
>JAWQRJ010003551.1:0-11925 GCA_033557515.1 Diorygopyx duplodentatus | reverse complement strand
GCGCGGCATTGTTGTGAGGCTAGAAACTTTCTAAGGTACCTTGATAAACTATTAAAGTTTAATTAAATTTGAATTAACATTACATGGTAGTTCAAAAACTTGACGGGGTTTATTTATTTTTAGGGTAACGGTAATTAAATGAACCTAAATGTTTTCTAAATTTATTAAAAAATATTGTTTAAAATTCGATATCTAGAAAACGGTAAAATTTACGTATATGGTGTTTTATACAAATTATTAATAAAATTTTGAGAGGAATTGAAACATCGAGTAATATGATGGGTGTTCTTTTTAAAAAAAGGTAACTGTTTGCTGCCATACTTTTTGGTACATCCTGTAAAAAATATTGTATTGTACTTCAATACATTTTAAAAAACCCTAAATATTTTGTATTTAACTTTTTTTTCAGCTATCTTAATTGACCGTTTCCATACATAAAAGCGACCCTATATATAGATAATCAAGAAGAATAAAGATTTCTTGAACTTGCACAATAAATCCTAATAAATAAATTGACAAGTCATTAACAAAATTCCATTCATTTTTTGAATTATATGAAAGAGAGGTTCTTCTGTTTTGGTATCAACATCCATATCCACGATACCAAAAAAAAAACATCCTTCCGTCTGTGAAATACTCAGGCTCGTATTCATAAACAGATCTGAAACTAAGTCTCAAGGCGACCTCGAGGCTGACTTAATCAAGCACGTCTTGAGTATAGAGTACGCGTTCTGTTTCATTAACTGAACTTCGGCTATTCCCAGCTGAGCCTTTCCCAAGCATAGAAATTTAGGGAACTTTAGTAACTTTTCAACCTGTGAATTGGCTAATTCTCGTTGCAACGTCAAAACAAAAGTGTTTCTAACCTACGTCCTAAGTTGTAATATGTTTTGAATTTATCGTGATGATTTGTTTGAATTTATTGAAATATTTTATATAACCACTTACCACCACTAACTCCAACGCAATAATGTGTTGGAGTTGCATAATTGTAAATTCTATTGTGTATCAAGCTTGAGCACGAGAAACGCATTGAGAGCGATTTATGAATACATGCATTAAGTCACCGTCCTGAGTCCCCTGTCATTAACTTTCAACAGCTCGTAAATTTATAATTATCTACTTTCCTCTATAACAAAACCTAAAACAGTCTCATAAAAAACTCTTTTACAATACCGACTGCTGTTATGAATTTTGACATAAAAATAGCGGTTTATTACAAAGTCAAATTATTCATTGCAAATATTTACAATGCAATTTTCACGATTAAATATTTGTTGTCCCAACGTTCGTAGTTGGGATAACACATAATGTTGCATCACATGCATTTCCCACTTTTAAAACACGTATCCAAACAATTAATTTCTTTAACATTACCACTTTCATCTTCAAGAAAGCTTTTCAGATTGCGACGTTCCAGAAAAATACGCAGGAAATACCGTTTCTGAAAAATGTCCTATTTTTTCGGAACGCCAATCTTGAAAGTGTTTGTTTTCTAGCTTATATTTGATTCTTGATTTTGCTGAAATTAGCATTGAAATGGATCTACCAGCCTCTAATTTAATATGTGATGTGTTCTCTGTCTTCGCAAATGCTTATTTTAAAAAGTGTTTTTAAAAATTCTTGCTTAGCGGTACCTACCTTAGGGTCAAATACAGATCAAGTTCGTATTTCAGCCAGATCAGGTCCCTGTGGCCCTAAAAAAATATTTTTTTGTCACTTTTAGACTGTGCAATGCCTCAGTAAGTCAATTAGTAAGTTTTAATATTGGCAGTAACTAACTGAAATAAAAAAATATGAAATTTGAACTTTATGAAAATAGATAATATTATCTACTTTCATAAGAAAGTAGATAATAATAATGTGTTCCTATTCCACTCCTATTTGGAGCAACAAAAGTTAAATAACACTGAGAGTGGAAGATATATTTTTGAATATACTGAGTGAGTCAAAAACGCAAGACATACTAACCGTTTGTTTTTTTAATGGAGCACACTGTATAAGATTATATTTTTTAAATATATATAAAATTGTGTTTTAGATATTTTCCTGTGAAAACTGACTAATGTCGATTTAAGAGTTTTCTAGAAGGAAAGTTTGTTTCCATTAAACATAATTTAATAATATCTAATGGAAGATTAAAAATTACAAATTCTGATTTTCACTAAATTAGAATCACAAAGATAATATTAAGAAAAAATACGTAACCTTAAGATTTTTTCAGAAATATTGCAGTTCAATATGCATTTTTCAATATTGTTCAGTAATTTATAGTTAACTCTGCGAAACTGAAGCTAATGTAATACTAAAATTTCATAACAAATTATTTCTTCTAAAACATTGATATCGTCTGGTATGTTATGTTAAATCTGGTATGTTATGTTAAATACACTATTTTTTTCCAGTCCATAGATTATATTTTTCATTCAAAAGCAATGTGACCAGTTAATTATTTATTATACCAGTTTTTTTATTGTTAAACCTATGAGTCACTTATTTTGTTGCACTGGTTTCTATCTATAAAAACTATCTATAAAACTATCTATAAATTGAAGATTAGATTTATCTCGACGTTATAGTGGAGTTTATTGAGACTATATTTAAACTCTCTCGTCTTGTCAAATATGGACAACTTTTAACAATGAAATGGATAACGATGTACTAAATAAAACAATTTAAAAATCTCGAAGATTAAATATCTCGAAGGTACCTGCAGCGTATTCGCGTTCTGCAATACATGGATTTTCAAAGCATTGAAAATAAACAGCGAGCATATCATAAGCTTCGGCAACGGAATAAGACATTTTAATCACAAAAATCAACGACAATTCGAAGTTTATCAACAATGATCAGAAAAACTGTCAAATAATAGATTTCAAATTACATTTTATTTTCAAGGCAATCTTGACCATGTGTAGAACGTGTGTTAAAGATATTTTGATATCCAAGCGCGGATTCCGCGGGTATGACGCGTCCGTTACCGAGATGCTGCCTTGTTCCCATTCTCGCGTCGTGCTGGTCGCTCGGCTGTGTCAAACTTAAGAGCTATTTAGCAATAAGGTGAGAACCACTAAAGATATCGGTTTTCGATAGCAATTTACTCCTTTACCTGCCATTTGATTTTTTCGAAAAATTTTAAAAAAATTCTCAAAAAATTCATCTTTGCAAATTGTGGTATAACAAATTTATTAGAAACTAACAACTGTAACACTAAATACGAATTTTAAATCGGCATAAAATTCTCTTTCAAAAAAGACTATATTGCTATCGCTCATTCAGTTCTCGGATAGATAGTGTTAAAAATATACCGTTTTAAATATGGCATATCTCATTAGCCACCACCACCATTATTAAGGGCGGTACGATGATGAGTCTTAAACTAAACTGATGCAGAATTAGCTCAGCTTTCCAATAATACATTAAAAATTGTAACTTGTCCTGACACTTTCGACAGCAATTTCGAGTTTTCTCACTAAATCCAGCAATTGCGCCCCCTTGCGGGCAAAACCGAAACTTAGAAAGATTTTTCCAAAAATTTCTTTTAGCCACATTAGTTATAATTTCATATTTCTTCAATTTCATTTTCTAAATATTATGAATACCTGAGCTATTTAAATTCCCATGGAAAATAATTAGACCAGTAATGTCGCACCAAACGTTTAAACATTCACGGCCTTGATTTTTGACTTCTTGAAGTTTGTGCGGGTTGAATGAAGCCCAAAATGCATATTTTTGCAATTAAATAATTTTGCTGTGTCTGTAATTCACATTGCAGGATATTCTATGATCCTAATTTACCTTCAAAGAACAACCATACATTTAATTCTACATTTTATTCCGTAAGATACTTCTTTGTTTTTTCAAAGTTTTTGGTTTCTTCAAATACCTTCATTGCATACTGTTGTGCTTTTGGAAGAAATTTGGTGGTAATGTTTTCCTTTGTCATGAAAATGTGTTCGTTCTAGTTTAGAACTCCAACTGTATACCTTTCCTATCTGTTGTGGTTTTGTTGTACTCCGGTCAGACTTACTCCGGTCACCTCACTTAGTATTCCGGTCTTCGATTATTGTTCTGTCATTATTTGGATAAAAAATGAATTAAGGAAGTGTTAATGAAGATGAAGAAGGCACATTTTAAAATGAATGGCACATATACAGGTGTCAGAAAATACTGTTACATGAAGGTGTATTTTTTTAAAAATAGAACAACCTCTATTCTTTGGCGCAACTGAGGCCTCTTTGAGTTCTGTGTTTGACCATATTTGCTATTTTTTTGCGAGCTCAAACGAAGTTCCCTCAACCTTCTTTTTAATTTTTCCAAAATTGTTCTTTAAATATATTTAAACACGAATAAATGGAACCTGTATATACAATGGTGAGTGTCCTACAACAATTTTGGACACCTGTATAAAAATATTTAGCTCCAACATTACTTCCAAATAAAACGACCAAGATGTCACTTCAAATGTTGAAATTTAAATCAACAGTTAATATTGGCGAAAAAATCGTTTAAAAAATCATAACTTGGCAACGATGCGTTTGAGGGCGCAAACAAAATAAGATTAAACACTAGATTAGACGCCTGTATATGTATCACTAATTTTAAAATGTGCCTTCCTTAACCTTATTAACTTGACAAAGCTTGAATCACAGACCAGAGTCTTGGACACACTGTATAGGAGAACCTATACATAAATCCGTTGTTTATAGCCATAAATCATGTGTTTTATATTTGTAGCTAACTTGGTGTTTTATGATTGTTATATTACTGTGTATTTAATGACAGTTTGAAACATAGTATTTGACTCGCATATAATAGCTGGTATTCCCGCGAATATTACAACTTCATGCTCGGAAATAATAGTTTGCGTTCTGTGCTCGTTAAATAATATACTATTATAGAGCATTGATTATCTACAATTGAAATCTGCAAGCACTGCGACAGAATGTCGACTCTTGCCTTTGTTTTGATTACTGATTTTATAGTGTTTCTTAGTTGTTTATGTTGAGTACTAAAATTGTTATATCTATATTTCATCTACCTTCAGGTCAAATGTTTTATACAGTACAATCTCGATAATCCGCATTAATAAAAACCACGGCAATTCGGTATATCAAGAAATTCGGAATTTCGAGTGCCGAACAAATCAATGCAAACTTTATAACAGGACACTTTTATTAAACAATTTTTTTCCACATTATTAATTTATTTTTTTATTTTCCACATTAATTATTTAACTCTAACTTTAAGTATTATTAATAGGAATGTCATATTCTTCTGCCCTTTTTAAACACGTGTTAAAAGCTTGTACAGCGGATAGATGTGAAGTTTTTGAAATATTTGGTTCAACCAAAGTTTCATCTTCATCCAATCCTTCATCGTCATAATGCACATCACCATCTTCAAGCTATTCCCTTATTTCATCTTCTTCCATTTCGTCATTACTGATGTTCTGGAACATTTTAAAAACACACTCTAGAAGAAATAATTGTTTCCCTAACGACGCTTAATCGGAAGTTCATCATCCACGTCCCACTTCTAACTTTAACTTCCTCCACCAGTTTTGTAGGAATGAATTAGAGAGAGAATTAGAGGAATGAATCGGTAATCCGTAGGCTGTTGGCTTGACCTACTAGCTTTCAGGATAAATGATTTAGATTTCAGGATAAACACAACCAGCTTGTTGGCAAATAGTTCCATGCCAAGCTGGCTCTGCACAATCGCACCAATGTCCGAACTATTATCTCTCTGGTTTGTTGAATCGGCGCAGATAGCTCAATTCTGTCAATTTAGTGGCTTTTTACGTGTTTTGAAAAAGAAGTACTCGATGTAGAGAGAGAGGTATGTTTGTGCATGAATCAAAGGATTTATTCCTAAAAATTCTAATTTTATTTTCTGGCATATGGTTGGTCGCTTTAGAGGTTTATAATTATATGGATTATACCCAATATTTGAAATCGCCACACTAACTGGTTGATGCCTTTTTTATTGTAAATGATCCTTTAATTTTGATGAGCAGTTTATTTTATGACAATGTTTTTAGTTGTGGACATTTTCAAACGATGCAGTAAATCTTTCTTTCGACAGCAAAACGACTTCACGAGACGTCGGATGATTATCTTTAGGTTAGGGAATGAATTATAAATCGTTATAGAAGACGTGGCTTCGAGGTCTTGTACACTGCATGATCGATGACATATAAATCTACGTTGGCAGGCCTGAAGCACTAGTTGCAATGAAATTTATTGCCTCGGAAAGCTAGGGAACAGCTAAGAGCAATAAAAGAAAATTTCAGACTGGCAAAATGTGGTTATCGATCTTTAGATTTAATAATGCGTTACATTTTAAAGCCACATTCTTTATCTGCATGCAAAAACTTAAATTGTAATATTTTACAGGTGTTTTTTTAACTAGATTTTGCATTCTTACAAACGATAATATACCGGGTGTGAGAAAAGTCTGGAAACGGTCAAATATCTCGAAAACGAGATGTTTTTGAGAAAAATGTTTCGAGCCAAAGTTGTAGACTTTTAAAAGTTCTATTCAGTGATCATATCCGTTTGTCCTTGAGTGGAGGGGTGGAGGCGAGGTCAAGGCCAACGTGATTTTTTTAAATGGAACACCCCTTTTTTTATTAATAAATAATTAAATATCGAAACTGTAGTCCACATTATTGTTATCTTGTATGAAATAGTTGTTTTTGTCCATTAAAGCATACAACACTAAAATATTTTATTGAAACAAACATTTAAAAACTCTGATTTCAATTTTGAAGAAGCACTGAATAAACAACACCTGTTACTAGTAGATATAATTCGAGATATGTTAACTGATTGGTAATATCCTAGGAATTTCAACAGCTTCGTCACCACACGGTGTTTGATTATGATCAATATTTTAAAAACTGTTTTATTTGTCAAACACATTACAAAATTAGCAAATACTAAAATATTTCTTTAGTCTTCTTTAAATGCCTTTCTTTAAATATTAAAATATTTCCAGCAAATTGAAAACATTGTTGAATGTTATCTTTCATTACATCTTTTCAACGAGTAACTGTCTAAATATAGGAATATTTCGACAATTGCTGCATAAATTCCCGAGTAAATTAAAATTAGTTCTAAAAAAAGAGGACATATTTGTCAAATTTTATATTTAAAGTTAAAAAATTTCAAATCTAACACATAACTAGCCTATAGGAAATAAAACCAATATTAATCCTACCGAATCGAAATATAGTTAACCTCAAACCTAATTTTTATATCAATCTAGCAAACAAAAAGCAAAAAGAGACCTATTTTGCACTATGTACATATTTCTATTTCTGCACCCAGAAAATTAATGAAATTTTGTCCTAAAATGACAAATGAGAATGAATTTTTGTCCCATTTGCCAACGAGCCGAATGGTCAACTATCCTAAATAAGGGTTAAGGTTAATGCATTCTCATAAATAAAATGGTGATCATTTAATTCAGAAATAGGCAACATCGATGTATTTTCAGATTTCTCCATTGTTTTTCTAGTACCTAGACAATCTTCTTTCGTTTTGAGTTTGATATTTTATAAACAAATACAGTTTAATTTTTGTGGCAGAGACTGTTGTAGGTTTTTTGTCAAAACTTGTAAATGGAATGGTTATTTCCATCCCTCTGGGTAGTTGGAGCCTGCATAAAAATGTTCTATTTTGTAAAATTTACTCCATTAACTTGACAGAGTTTAGCAAAAAGGTACATTATGCTTTCTTGTTCTGAAGGCAGGAATAACATTATAATAACTGATCATTTGCAACATTATGTAATATTGCATTATTTATAATTTATCATAATAATAGGATAGTGATAATCCTAGGATGTAAGATAATATGTCGCACATTCCAACTTACCTTTACTTGTTATCATTAAAACAAACATTGCAGGGATTTTTTTGTAGGAATTTACATCCGTTCAAGGTACAAAATATGACTAATGTTGTTGGTTATTTTTACACAAGCGTATGCGTCGCTTAATATTTTCATTGAAATCATCTGCATTGATGATTTATCAAATGAGTGTGTATAAACTTCCTTTATGCACTACAGATGAAGTATCACAATTTTTAAGAATAAAGCAACTCTTAGTTTTTATAGACATTGTTTTTAATAATTCCAAGGAAGGAAGGAGAGTAATTATTTTTACTAATCAGTATGTTTAGAAATTAAACTTAGATTTTTAACACACATTCGTCGACCAGTTTCGGTATCATAGTACCATCATCATGGATAAATATGGACTTTTGATTACAAAAGTGTCATTATAAACTATAATTAAAATCACGTGTTAAATTATTGGAAACATTAAGTTAAGTGTAACTTACGCTCTACACCTCTGCGAACTATGCTAACGTTGGATTATTAATCCTGATTGGTTGTATTGTACATCGAAGAAATTTAATTAGATGATAACACATTTGTAGTTTCTTAAAATAAAAATTAGATTAATTCTAAAAGACATGCTTGCTTTGCTGACGGCTAGGTTTGCAGTATTATAGAAAAAACTTATATCAATTATTAAATTGAAAAATTATATTCAGTAATTTTAGGAAGTTAGTGTTTGCAATATAATAAAATAGCGAGTTATAAATTATTAAATTATAGAGTTAATGAGAAATTACGATCATTAATTAGTAAAAATGAAAAGAATGTAAACAAAAAGAAACGGGCGAAATAGAGTAAAAAATAATGAAAATTATATGTTTAGAATAATTGAAAAATTGATTAATTAGTAATAAGTACGCAACTATATGTAATTTTTATTTTTTTTATTATTCAAATAATAAATAAAACGCCCTTTTAATAAGAAAAATAAATAAAACTTTACATTAAATTTAATACTATTTTATTTGCGTACTTATTATTAATTAATCAATTTCCCAATTATTCTAAACATATAATTTTCATTATTTTTTACTCTATTTCGCCCTTTTCTTTTTGTATACATTCTTTTCATTTTTACTAATTAATGATTAAAGTGAATAACACCTAAGCTACATTCACTCCCCAAAATACACAAAAATGGCATTCCAATTAGACTAATTATAATATCCACTAATTCTAGTACTTTGTTTCTAAATTCATGTAAATTTACAACTAAATATACTATAAAAAATGGTTACAATTTATTTGATAACATCCATAATTTACTACTACCTTCCGAATTTAGAACTTTATCATTTGACATTACTAACTTATACACTACCATACACATACACACTATTAAAGAAACAATTGCCATAGCTACACAAATTATTAATAATCACTTAAACAATAACACAGATGCTAATAACTTAATAAAACTTTTAACTGCTTGCATTAACCAACATCACTTCACATTTAACAATAAATATTACAAAATGATTGAAGGTTAACTTTTGGGTTCCCCACTTAGCGGACTTATGAGATACATTTTTATGAACCAATTAGAAGAAAATATACATAACAGCAATTTCGAATGCACTAACAAAATTATAGTATGGAACAGACATGTAGACTATATTCTAGTAATAATTGACACTACAAATATAAATATTATAAATCAACTTCATAATTTTACAAATACATTACACCCTAAAATAAAATTCACCATAGAATTAGAAAATAATCATACCTTAAATTTTTTAGATATCACTTTAATAACATCCCCTCATAGAATTAACTATGACATTTATTGGAAACCTACACAAACCGACGCTATTATCCCATTTAATTATTTTCATGGCCCAACAATTAAAAAATCAACTTTCATTTCTTATATACGCAGACTAAAAAATACTCCTCTCAGTTTTAATAATATGAAAAAAGAGTTAATGATTACACAACAAATTGCTTCTAAGCATGGTTACGATATCCACTGATTTAACAATACATTTCAAAAATACTAGACATAATAACCATACAACACTACTGCATATAGAAGACAAACTTAAACCAATCTATAAAGTCATTTCATACCAAGGAAAAATCAGTAACAAAATTAAAAAAATTGCTAATAAATTCAACATTTCACTTGCCCTTGAAACAAACCATAATCTAAAAAACATACTTAACAATAGTAAATCACCCACCAAATTAATAGAAAAAAAATTGTGTATACTCCCTTACATGTGAAACATGCAATGCTAGATACATAGGAGAGACCGGCAGAAAAATCGAAATTAGAGTCAAAGAACACCTCACAAGCAATAATTCAAACTTCGGTATACACATAAATTTTAACAATCATAGATTCACATTTGATAGCATCATAATCATTCATCAACTGAATAAAAGCTACTAAATGGAATTATTCGAAAGCTATGAAATAGATTCATTTAGAAAAAATCACCCACAAACATTACTACTTAATGATCAATTGGAAAACAATATTCCACATATTTATCATTCCCTCAGACACCCTTTTAATAAACAAAAATATTTGTTAAATTTTATATTTTACTTTTTTAACTTAATACTGTTTCATTTTATGTACCTACTTATTATTAATTAATCAATTTCGCAATTTCTCTAAACATATATGTATTTTCATTATTTTTACTCTATTTCGCCCTTATTCTTTTTGTTTACTTTCTTTTCATTTTTTCTAATTAATGAAAGAAGTTTCTCATTTACTCTATAATTTAATAATTTATAGCTCGCTATTTTATTATATTACAGACATTAACTTTCTAAAATTACTTAATATAATTCTTCAATTTAATAATCGATATAAGTTTTTATCTGTAAATATGCAAAATCATATAACTGTTATAATCATATTTCTTAAAATATAGCAATGCATTTTTTTTAAAGTCTAATTTTAAATTGAAAACCCAAATTATTCGGCGCATATTGCTACGCACTTTCATATAAAACATGTTCGCCCGGTTTTCCGTTTAATACTGCAAACCTAGCCGTCAGCAAGGCAAGCATGATTTTAAAAATAATCTAATTGTATTTTAAGTAACTTTATCAATCAGGATTAATATTCCAACGTTAGCATAGAGGTGTAGAACGTAAGTTACACTTAACGTAATGTTTACAATAATTTAACATGTCATTTTAATTTTAGTTTATAATAGGTCGACGAATAAAAGTGTTAAAAATTTAAATTTAGTTTCTAAACATACTGATTAGTAAAAATCATTACTCACCTTCCTTTCTTGGAATTATTAATTAAATCAGTAATACAGACTTTTCTAAATAATTCTTGATAAACATATTCAACCATGTAAATGATTTTCATCAAAAAATAACCTTATCTTATTACAAGGAAGTAATTTATGAATAAAATTTGTTAGTTTGCTACATTTTTTGTTGTATATGTGTTGTTAATGTGTTGGAGTTTTTTTTTTATTTCAAATAAATTATTTAGTTTTTACACCCAATACATTATAGGAAATACAGAAAAAGTACCTTATGGTCAAATTACGTAACAATCTAAGCCATAGAAGCAGCCATAGAAGAACATCTTAATCTGTTGCTCAACAGGTGACTAACAAGAACCATACAATAATTTGATCAGACTGTACTTTAGGGTTAATTGTCCTTGAAATTTTATTTTAATTGTCACTGAGAATTTTTCGTTTAGATATGATTTCCTCCGTCTGATTTTAACAAAATTAATGTTTGGAATAAATCATCAGCTAATTGTTGACATTTAGGCGTATTAATTATGCCCGCAAATGAAAATAAGGGTTCAACTGGTTGGGATGACGGAATAATTTTATTGTAGCACAAAAATATACGTTTTCTTAGGACGCCGTTGAAAATGTGTTAAGTAGTTCTTGTTTGAAGCAGGAGTTGAGCTTTTCTTATATTTTTTTCCTTCACATCTTCTGTGTCAATCCTACTCTTTTCAGCGCTGATTTCTGTTTCCCATTCAAATTTAAAAAAGCTGATTTCTTCCCTGATT
>JAWQRJ010003550.1:0-11926 GCA_033557515.1 Diorygopyx duplodentatus | reverse complement strand
CAAGTGGATTCTTCAGACTTCACATCAACTAAGAAAAATAAAAGCACTCATCAAAATATGTATAAGCGATGGTCTTTGGGTATTTATTATAAGTTTTATTGCACTAAGTGTTTTTGAAAACACTTATCAAACTCACATAAGTGTTGCTCCAAAAATCAAATAACTGAAATAGTTTAAACTTACTATCATAATATTGATTGTATCAAAGGTTCAATAAGACTTTTTATTTCATTTTTTTATCTACATAAAATTGTAAGTCGTTATTACGTGGGCCATTGACCAGTTTCAAACTATGAGTTCTATAAACAATATCAAAGGTGAAGGAAATCAGTCTATCAGAAAAACATCCGAGATACACCAGAGACCTCGGATGTTTTTTCTGATAGACTGATCTCATGCCCTAGCGTTCACAAAATTTTACGGGTATTTTTCAAAAACGGTTAACGCTATAGATCTGCACTTTGCGGCACAAATATACCACATTGCAGCACAAGTGAAAAAATATAAAATTCGAAAATTGAAGAGCTAAGTTCATGCATGTTTCAACAACTTTATAGTTTTCCGAAGTTTCTGTGATCGGGTGGTGAATGTAATTTGCTAATAGGTCCAAACAAGACGCTCCATTTAGATTGATTATCGTCAATGTACAGTGGCCCTCCAAATAGACAGTATTTAAAAATTTCGGTCTATGCGTTTAGATTTTGAGGGTATTGTGCCCGATCCCAATGAATTGTCGTCACTCCAATAACGACAATTCTGTTCAATCCTCACTCGTCATAAAGGTCAAATTCGCACTCGTGGGAAAACAGATGTGTACATTTTTGTTAAGAATCAGCTGTGGGTTAAGAAATTTGGAAATTTTCAGGTCTTGATCCGGATCGTCTTCAAAATTTTCTTCAAAATTTTGTGAACGCTAGGGCATGAGATCAGTCTATCAGAAAAAACATCCGAGGTCTCTGGTGTACCTCGGATGTTTTTCTGATAGACTGATTTCCTTCACCTTTGATATAGTTTATAGAACTCATAGTTTGAAACTGGTCAATGGTCCACGTAATAACGACTTACAAAGAATCCCAATAATTATTTTTGCGTAAAAATTGGTTCTCTTTGATATTATAGTGGACCTGCTTTTGTATTTTTTGCGAAAACGATTGTTTTCCGTCAAATTTTCGTTGGGCCTCGTGCATACAGGGTGAATCAATAGTGTGTCATCCTACATACAAATTACAGTGTGGAACAAATCAGTCCAGCCCACTTTACTGAACATAATTGATTTTGTTTTGCTTTTTACGCGATATCACTAAATGCAGTCGAAAAGAACTTAATTTCAGCATACCTGTGATGTTTGGGTCACTTGAGTGGCCACTATTTTGTACTGTAAATGCGAAGGGTTTCAATCGATTTAAGAAAGTGGATACACTTGACATGTATTCCTATGGGACAGCCATAACTGAAAAATCTAAAGGAAAAATCTTACTCCAACCTCTCCATATCAAACTGGGTTTAAGGAAACAGTTATTTCTAGCATCTTTCCCATCCATTCCCTGCCTACGTATATTCTATTTTCGTGTATTTTTATTCCAGGTGAACCCAAAGTAGGTGGATAGTTTTTTAAAATTTAATTTAATATAATATAACACAAACACCATTGTTATAAGGCGCATTCAATGCACGGAGCGATCTATCTATTTTTGATCACGAATCGCCCGAATCTTATGGAACGGCTTCTTAGTGCATCAATTTTTTATACGTTTTTTGACGGTCTACATTAAGAATGACCTCACAAAAGAAATCATCAAAACCATCGTAACTACTCTAATTAGTAATGTAGACGTTGAAGGAAAAAATTATGTTGCAAGCATGCGTAATACACGCAACAATTGTATTCAAACAAATATTACGGTACTTTTTAAAAATGTAGAAAACCATTTAAATATGTAGAAACATGAACATTTTTGAGATATTCGGAACATGCAAAATCTGATCAATTTGTTTGTTAAATAGTTGAGCTTACTTTCACATTTTTTTCGTTTTTTATTAGAGTAACTTTATTTAATTTCATTTTTAACACATATTTCAAAAAAGTTCAAAGTTAAAAAAATATTTAATATTAGCTGGTATAACGGAAATACTTCAACAATCAATATACGGCACTAAATATGTGTGATGTAAAATGGAATACTGTGATCAAATTTAATCAAAATTGAATAAGTACAATAGTGTCCAATTATTTAATAGTGGTAGCGATTTTTAAATTTTGTGATGCAATTGGTGAAAGCTGATTAAATGAAAAATTACAACTTCTTCAGTAATTTTTCTAGAATTACATTTGCTTTCAATGCAATTTCGTTGGTTGATATTTTTATTTCTGTTGACTATCAACGAGTTTTTTGCATCAGTTCTGACTGCCCTGACTTTCTCCTTAGTAGCCCCCTTGTTCCAACGAATTCTTTTCGAACTGGCATGTTTTCACATTTGAAGGATGTGTTCATAACATGACCACAATAATCTAGCTACCAGTGTTTTTCTTATTGTCTTTAATAAATAAGCAGTGCTAGGATATTTTATGAGGTAAGCCAGAGTTTTTAGGTGCAACTGTAAAAACCTTTTTTAAACTAACAGCGAAACCCAAAGTAAGCTATAGGCCCGTACTCCCATATTTACTCATATAAATAGAAAAAGTGTCCTAATTGGGTTTTTAGAGCGATTGGAATGTCAGGTTTAGGCAGATATTATTAGAATATTTACTGCATTCAATAATATATAGGTCAGACTTCACATATACATAGTTGCTTTATTTTCATCCAAACGAAATAACAGCTGTAAGATAATTGCAAAAATTACTTTACACTTGCAGTTTGAGAAAACACCTTTTTGATATTTGAAAAATTTTGAAAACATTCGGCTGGTGTGTAACGAGATCTAACATTATTGAATATGCAAGTAACATTTATCAGGTCATGACGTGTCATATTTAACCAGTTAAAATCTTAACGAGACATCCGGATATATCTAGACACATTTCCAGAAGAAAAACAAACATTTAGTATTCCGTAAGGAAAGCATGGGTTGGCATGTGCTCGTACACTTGACATCTTGACACCACTTGCGAGTTGTGAGCTCCAACTAAACTTATTTTTGTATACTTGATCCTAGGAAAGTGCGGCGACTATCTATAAATTGGCCAATACGTCTAAATGATCATTTATCTCCGGATCACGGTGGATTAGCTAACCACAACTCTAGCTATATTTATGTCTTGTTTATTTGTTTTTGTGGTAAAGGTACTATTGGATGATTGAAGAACATTTATCTCTTTCTTAGCCAGATTCTTTTCTATCTGTAGAACAAAGTTATGGCGTAATAATGCTCTTTGGTTGTCTGTAGGTACATAATGTTTTCCTTGAACTGTATGTAATATATGTAACCATTAGTTAAACAAACAAACTGGCACGTTATTATGAAATAATTACGCAGCACGTCCGGTAGCTGTTACTGGAAAATAATTTTCAGATGCATGTTTATAACTTATGACTGTTAATGTTCGCCGAAATTTATGTACGTGTTTTCTACGATTTAGCCTTCGAAGTGTTTCCGTGTAGTCGCATAAACGGTAATGATTTTACGACTTTATTTTATGAACCCACAAGTCAACTTGATGAGTGTAAATAATTACAGCAGCGTCAATTCGTTGTATTAACACTTACCTGATCTTCTAATTGGACAACCTTATTTAATTCTTGGGCAATCTGAAAATAATAATAGGATCAATTTGCGATGTACTACAGTTTCTTATGAAGATGTTATAATTAATTTTTGTTTACACCTTAGAGTAAAATTTGTGAAAACTTCCAACCATGAAAACAATACTAAGCAAGCTGATTTTGGTGTGCACTTTGTTTAGCTTTTGTAAATAAACCATGAAAAGTATTTGTTAGGTCCCTTAAAGGAACAATAATTTGATTATACCAAAAACAAATGAATAGCTTCCGCTCCATTTTTGATACTAGATCTAAATTGCTTGCTCACAATGAATATGTTAAAAAATTTAAACTTTCCAGAGGGCTGGAATATTATATTGGGTTCAAATTAGGTAAAAATTCTTCATTATATACGTTCGTTGTACATTACAACGTTCTCTAAGTACGTCTCCAAGTACGTACTGCCATTTAGGTTTTCTTCTCTGAAGCATCTTCAATCAGATTTAGGTGATTTTCCAATAGTGGTGGCCACTTGACTAAGAGATAATGTTGGGATTGAATGGAAAACAGTCCAACATTTCAAGTTACGCTATTTTGTTCGCTACCTTTTTAGGCGTCTTCTTTGTAAAAGTGCCAAACGTGTAAAACTAAATTAATACTCTGCAACTTTTTATTCCCCGCACATGTGTTTCGATACGATTTGTATCATTTCCAAAGGGTAATTGACAATAATAACCAAGTTGACATGGTGTAAACCAGTCATCTCTTAGGTGGGCTTCAGACTTCTATATCTTCATCCAATACGTCCAGCAGCGGAGAATTTCTAAGGACAATCTATTCATTTATTAGAGGTACAGGTTTTGTGTGTTTGAAAATTTCGAATGCTTCTCAAATTATTCTATTATTAGTGTTTGGCGTAAATTTGACTTGTCTGTATTTATAGCAACGTACATGTTCTTTGTATCTAATATTGAAATGACTGTCTATGCAATATACACGGAGCTGCAAAATGGACAATTTAGTTTGTATACACCAGACTTCATATTATCGTCGGTTTTGTCTTTAGCGATGAATAAAGTTCTAAAATTGTTTGTGGTATTTCTAAAGGTTTTTATATTTGTTTGTTTTATAAAGTACATTTGCATTTTTTTCAGATATATTGTTAAATGACACACATATCAAATAATTAATTCAAATTATTTGCAAAAAGATGGTTGGATAAATTGAAAACCCACAAGAACCCCATTTTTGGCAAACATTTCTATGAATAATTAATTAATTTTCGAATTATTTTTTTGTGCTTTGGTTTCGTTACTTTGGTGACATGCTAGCATGTTGTGATTGTTCATTTGAGTTAATTAAGGAGTTTCCAGTTCTCATCAACAATGTACACCTCACCATCCACTTTTTGGATTTAAACATAACAATTAACATACAACCCAAATTTGAATTCTCTGTCAACAGAAAACGCACACAACCAGACATTACAATCCCTAACGATTCCATTTAGTCCTGTACCAACAAAATCTTAACAAAAAATCTGTTAGCACATACGAACCATTACAGTATGAAACTAAATGGCATATCTGAACAAAATTCAAACATACTTAATAACACAAACAAGAATAAAACAACATTTACAAATAATACAAGCATTTTTAGAACTATATTCAACGCTAAAAACACAGCACGATGTTATGAAATATGGTGTATGAAAATTAATGGTTCATTTTGCAGTCCGGTTTCAACAGACACTTAAAAATTTCAATATTATAGTCTTTCGAAAACAACCGAAGTAATAAATCATTATTTTAAGTTCGGAATCTCATTTTAAGTTCGGAAAACACATGTAAAAACATGCAATATACTACGATAAAACGTGTAATCCGCTAAACATCAAGTGTCCACGTTCTTTCCTCTTCTTTAATGACATAGTCATTAAAGAAGAGGAAAGAACGTGGACGACGCATGGTTTCCGAGCCTTGCCCAACTTGAATGAACCCTTTATCTGAGCCCCCGATTCATATGTGTAAAGTTAGCGCCAGGCTAGAAGTAAATTATTATTTTACATATGTAATGTATTAGCCTTCGTTTGTATCCCTTTGTACCGCTTATCATTTATTTTGTACCCTAAAGGGTTGCAAGTTATCAATGGTTGAAAAAAAAACAGCACCCAACTTTTAGATAACTTAGGTTTTCCAATGCAGTTCGATTCAGCATCAGTTTTTCATTTTGTTTGTACCCTAACCGGTACAGAGTAAATAAAATTAAGAAAATAGGGATTCCTAACTAAAATAATTCTGTAATGTGGTGCTGTTTCTCGGTGTGGTATAGAGGATTCTATCGCCTTTAGTTTAATTTATAACCTTCGGGATTCGTCCCAACAAGGACATTTTTGAAAATATTTTATTATTATTCGTTTTTTTATTTTTTAAGCTTTTTTTTATTTTTTGGCCTTTTTTATTTTCAATTCCTCTTACAATTAAGGAATACATAGCTGGGTAGAGTGGATAATTAATCAGTGATGAAAGGTAATAACTGAATATTAAAGGTTGGAAGTAGTGCTTTTTGTATTATTTTAAGATTTTACAGATTTGTTAGAATTTATAATAGATACCTAACTAATGTTGTGTATAAAAACAAGAAGGGAAATTTTCTTCTTCTGCACAAGTGTTCTTTGGGTTATAGTCAATGGTTTTGTGTTGTGACACAGAGCGTTGCAGGTTTCCCATTTTCCGGGAATTCTACATATATGTGAGATTTAATGGCCCACTTATTTTGCATCCTTAATATATATTAAATAGCTGCCAGTAACTTATATGCGCATCATAAAATTTCAACTTGACCGGTATTTGACTCAGAGCCGCAAATGTTCCTTCCCAATCAACGACGTTCAGATTAGAGAAAGTTATGCATTCGGTCCAAAATTTCGATGGTGAGATTTTAACATATCTGGAATTATGGTATTCTAAGACTAATGATATCATTTTTGGCCATTGGTCTGTCCAGATGTCCGGATGTCTGGTAGATATAGTTTGTGGTCCACATTTCTACCAGTTTTAATCCTTGTAGGTAACAAGTTTCAAATAAAAGCTGCATGGTTTCAGTCCTTCTCTCTTCTCTATATATTTTCATATATACAGGGTGTCCAATTTCTTCAAGACGCTATGCAACTTCAGATTTTTATGGGAACAGCCTGTATATTATTACATTTTTGTCGTACCGTTTCAAGATCGGCGGTTAAGTGAGAGAAAGTCGTGTGAGTGATCCACGTCCACTCAGTTTGTGTGTATAACAATACTTCTCATTTATCACTCGTTCCAAAACGCTCATGCTGCCTGTATAAAAAGGCTTTACACTTATGTATAGAACAGGAACTGTACAGCTTTCTGTGTTTTGGCATTTTAGGCAGTCTGTATTTACTTTACACGAGAATTTATCTTTTAAGAAATAAAAAACTTAATAAATAAGAAAGAAACTTAAGAAATAAAAAACTTAAGGCGTTGCTAAATTTACTTAAAGAAGTCCTCTTTGTTTGTGTATTTTTACACATGGCTCAGAGGTTGATACTGGTTTTATGAAGCAAAATAAATCATTCTGCGTTTCCAATAAATAAAGGTGGATATATGCCCAATTACAATATCCCACTAATAATACTGTTTGAGCGATTTCGTCGAAAGCGCATGTATTAATGAGCACAATGGGTTAATGAGCACAATTTTTGTCAAGGAAGACCGGATTTAGTGTACTGCCATTTTGTAATAATGGTAACATTGTATAGAAATTTGGTTTACGATGAATACTTTCGACATTCCGACAACTGCTTAAATACTTTCCGCGGCTCTCTGGGCTATTTTTACCCTTGCAGTTTTCTTTTTCATTCAGATATTTATAACTCTGTACAATGTTGTCGCACTCTAGACCAGTATTGCGCAGCAGAGGATGATTACTTGCACTACCGATAGGGTCTCATGGATCGGTGATATATGGTTTTTGGAATTATCTTTGTATTTTTATTCAAATCAGATGTATATAGAATTTTCATCGTTCCTGCAAGTGACCGTATATGCTCAATAAGGAATTTGTCAGCGCGCGTACATCTCCAACGTTTAAAAATTAATTGCTTTAATTCTCGGAAATATTCTTCGCTACAAGCAGAATATGGTATACGTGCCGAGATTACTAAATCCTTAATCCTCTGCGACACAGTAGGAAACACTACCCACTTACAAGTTTAAAATATATTCGAAAATTATGTCTCACCCCTATTTCAAAAATGTGTACTAACGAACCACTACGGCTACAAATGAAACTAAAGGCGGTACAATCCTCTGTGACACACCAAGAAACAGAGCCCGCTTAGCGAATTAAAATATCTTCAAATATGTCGAAGTTGGGACTTATTCGCTTTCGATTGCGGTATTTTCGAATGCTACGTTAATAATTCCTGCGCCAGCAAACAATTTCTTCTGTGTGTAATAGAATAGACTTCCTATTAACCTTTTCCCCTGAAAAACTTAATTTATCCAAAATCTTCAATCATTTTGCAATAATCTTTCAATAATTTCGTCCCCATTCACTACTTGCAGTATTTTACTTAACGTTGGAATCTCCTTTTGTAGGTAAAGGAGTGAACTTTTCTTGGGATCGAATTCTTTTGGTCGTCATCGATTTCAATTTTCAGAGCGGGATAGAATGGAACGGAATATAGCCGTAGGGCTTACACTTGTCACATTAATGCAATATAATACAATGCAATATAATAAATACATATGTGTCTATAATTTACGGCACATTTTAAAATAAGTAAATAGGCAGATATTCTATTCTAGGTGCCAACCTTCAGTCTCGGAGCGCTCAAAAATTCATCTAAGTCATAAAAGGCACCCTGAATTAGATGGTTTCGTTTTTCTTCAACAATGGCTCTTGCGGAAGCACTCGAGCTGTAACGTCTCTCGCGTTGTAGAATCTTATACAAGAGCAATTCATGCTCCTTCTTGAACTTAATAAATGCGTCATTTGTGGGTATGCAGGGTGTCCCAAATTCGATGCTGACCATTGGTAACTTGGAAACGGTAAGAGCTACCGATTCGGTTAGAGAACAATATGGGGGTGTTTATGTATGCTGTTCAGACTTTCTTTTGTTTTTCCACAAAAATGGAAAATTGTCATTTTCTTCAAATGTGAATATTTTCTATATTATTTACGCATCATATTACAAAAATTCGAGGGAAAAAATTGTAGATATCAACACATTTTATAGGACAGATTATAAAAATATGTTTTACTTTGCACCAGTTTCGAGATATGACACAAAGTTTTATTTTTTTAAAATAGACACCACAGTTAATTATGACATTATTAAATTACCTGATTTTTGCCCTTTCCAACCATATATTCGAGGTATTTATCTTTCATAGTTTAAGAGATATAAAGAAAAATCATATTCCACACAGATTTTAACCCACATCACACTATCCATGATTGAAACAAAAGACCACACATCTGTCAATAATATTTGTTAAGCCGCTCTCGTGTCATAAGTTGTAGTTGTCGTCAATTATTCATATTCTACATTGATAATGGCGTTTTCAAAGTATGAACTGAGTGGGTGCGAATCACTCACACGGCTTTCTCTCACTTAACCGCCCGATCTTCTCTAAACGGTACTATATAATATCAAATTTGCTAAAATGGCAAATATTTTTTTTAAATCAACTTGCCATTTGTCCTTCCCCCATCCTTTTTAGCATTTCAATGCAATTATTATTGATTTTTTTTGCTTCAGCTGTATATAATAAGCTGCCGAACCCACATTATTTATTGCCAATTTGGTAGTGTTCGTAATAAAAATGTATTTTGTTATAATAATAAAAAATAAATAAATTGGTTCAAAATTTGTTTTGTGTTAGGCCACCTTATTTATATGTATAATAAGTTGCTCAGTGGTCGATAGATGTCGTGTTGACAAGTTTTATGTTGGGATTAAGAAGTGGGGAAAAGAAAGAAGTGTTAATTAAGATGGCGGAGAGTTGCGGTGAATTCAGTGAGCGCCGAGACATATTTCAATCGATTCCTGGCACCGCATTATCGATATCCTGCAAATATTTTACATTACCTACTTTTTTCCTAGCAAACCCTCTGACGATGAGGAGGCACTTTTAGTTTAAATATGGGGATGAAATACGGATTATTCAATAAATAAGCATTTTAAATTTTCCGTCTAGGTTTTGTACATGGCTCATCTATGTTAAAAAAAAATTGTTATCTTAGCAAATTTGATATATAGTACCGTTTAGAGAGGATTGGGGGGTTAAAAACACTCAGTTAAAAATACAAACAGTGAAGTGAAAACCTTAACTTATGCTACTACTACTATAACCTAAAAGTTCCCCAAAAACACAACTCAAAACAAAAGAAATTACCGGCAAATGATGTTAGCTCTAAAACCAAAACAATTCTGCCAATTTGTATACGTAAAAGTACAAAGCCGTTAATTCGCCCGACAGAAATTTATAATTAATGCAATTAAAACGCAATCGGGAGATTAAGCGTGTCTAATTGTTTATGTTAATTATAGAATTGGTTGGCTTTGGAGGTTCGGGGAGATACCTCTTTACTTGTCGATATGATTAAGATGATTAGTAGTGACGTTGTTTTTTTACATGTGGCAATACAGCGATAAGTAGTACCAAAGGGAAACCTACGAAAACGTACGGGAAAGTGTAGGAAATTTTTACAAGACGATAGAAAAACGTAAATCTCGGTGTTTCAAACGCGATTTTTCGCGAAACGCGTTGTTTAGGGCATTTTTTATCGCCGGCGTAGGAATATTTTGACAGCGCCAGCGGATTCCGCCATTTTAGCTGTGACTTGTCAACCAGAGAAAATTAGTCATTCAGTAGTCCGCAAACGTAACGTTGAAATTGTCCTTTTTTCGGTTTTGAGTGGTTTAATTTCAGGCTGTCGTTGCTATAAACCTTAGCAACATGACACAGCAGCTACTACCGATTCGTTTTCAGGAACACTTGCAGGTAAAAATTTGAATTAGTAATACGCCCCTCCGGCCTCGAACGTTTCCCATGTTTTTGACTAAAAACATCCCCGCACGACAAGATTTCCTTCTAATTTCCTCGCCGGCCCCTTCGTTCGTGAATTCCCACCGATTTTTTCGTCCAATTTCGTCAAACGTACCGGTTTTTTTTGACAGTTGTTCGCGACAATGTGGGCGTATTTTGCCTGTAGATGTATTTTTATTTTTAGCCCGCATTGAACTGCAATCGATCCGTAAATGTAGGAAATTCGATTTGCGATTAAAACTCCGCGTTATCTTTGTTAGATGCGCCCCACTGACTCTGCCCTACTTATGTCAAATTGATTTTAAAATGTCAATACATTTCTGGCCTAGAAAACGTGTTTTCCTGTTTTATTAATCAGTCGTTAAGAAATTTGGGGTTTGACAACGAACGAATTGCTTAGGCTTTCTTTCTTCCGTCATACGAGTAACGTGCCCGAACCATTTCAATTGCCCGCCCTCCATTCTCTGTCGAATTGATACTTGGCCAAGATGCGGTCGTTTCGGACTTGGTCTCTCCGTGTTTTCCTTGCGATTCCTCTTAGACATTTCACTTCCGCTGCCGTTACTCTGCCGATTTCCTCAGTTGTTGCTGGCCAGCTTTGTTTTCGTTTCTACTTCTCGCTTGGCAAAAATCGTTTGGTTTAGTCGGTAGTAAGCAATATTTCCCTTTTTGACACGGTTAAGGGTCTCCTGGTGATTTCTGCCACAAATGATTTATGATTGTAATACAATCATAAATAATCACAAATGAAGCGTTTGTTTATTTGTGATTATTTATGATTGTATTACAATTTGTTACAAAACTTATTCTTTTGGCTTTCTTTTAATGTACAATAAATTAGAATAGGTTAATTTATTCCAAAGTTATGATAGGGAGAGACGTGATAGTACAATTTTGATGCTTATACGAGATTATCGAAAACATAATTTTCAAACAAAATATTTGCTTATATTAATTTTCTGCTATAAAACGTGTTATGAACTGTTGGAAAGCTTGCTCTTTTAGCGCTCTTTCGATGTATAATAAATTGGAATAGATTAATTTGTTCCAAAGTTATGCTAGGGAGAGACTTGATAGTACAATTTTGATGTTTATATAAGATTATCGAAAACAGAATTTTCAAGCGGGTTTTTGTTTATTTCAATC
>JAWQRJ010003549.1:0-11928 GCA_033557515.1 Diorygopyx duplodentatus | reverse complement strand
ATTTTAGGGCCTGCAAACGTAATTTTTAACAAAAAAAATTGAATATGTCAAAAACGCTTAGATTTAGGTATAAGACATGATACACGAAATCTGTCTAGAATCTTGCGCAGAATCGAAAAACCTAATAAAATACAGAGTGTTTTGAAAATATTTTAGCTATATCGATATAAGTATGTCGTATAAGTATAAGCCCATCGATATAAGTATGTTGGCAAATTTTCAGATTTCTCCTGACTATAGTTTTTCCATAATCGATTGCAGCGGTTCCCGGTGGGACAACCTGTATACACACGGTTTCTTTCGCAGTTTTGTTTCTTTTCTTCGTGTTCTATTAAGTTTTAGTTGATTTTTCTTTTGAATTTTAAATTTGATTTTTATTTTACCACTTCATCTCGGTATTGATCTTGGTATTGAAGACAGAAGAAGAGTTTGTTCTTTTTTTCAAAATCTATTGCAGATTTCACGGATGCGTTTAAGTTAGTGAAATTAACTTTTAGTTGGGAATTATTAATTTTGAATTATAATATATAAATAAATCAAATAAACTTTATTGAATCGAAGTCAATAGGATGATTTCTTGTACTGTAGTTGATGATCTAATAGTAAACAGTGTGTGTGGTTTTGTAACAAAAAACTCACTTCACTACAAAAGTACAAACGCCGTAGGGAATACAGCTTTGAAATTTTGCATTGCTATGCTGGTTACTTCTGTATTTTTTTACATATATGAATTGTCGTAAGTCATTTCTGATAAATATTACTTATGTGTTGTTCCCATCTCATATGGGAGGCCAATATGACACCCAGATATTTTACTACCACTTCTGCACAACGATATTTCTAATCTATTCGCATTTTTTCTTGTTGTAAATTTCACAAACACAGCTTTACTACAATTCAGAACAAGTTTATTTAGATTAAGCTAATTTTTAAGTTTTACCAGATCGCTCGATTTCAAGTCCTCTAAATGGCTCCAACTGTTACCACTAATAAAAATCACTGTGTCATCCGCCTACGATAAGACAGAACAATTCAACTTCAAAGAGCATAAATTACGTAGCAAGAATTAATTTTTCCTTTTTGTTTTCTATTAGTCAACTAATTTTTAAAAATTGTCAATGGAATACATCTGACACCATACATTTGCAGCTTTTGCAGTAATAATTTGATCGTCAATTCGAGCAGTAATTTGTGCTCTTTTCTTTGTGAAGCCATACTGATTTTTATCCAATATTTTAAATTTATCCAAAAATACTATCCAAAAACATTAATTATTGGTATCGGTCTACAGTTCAACATTGCTTGACAATAATTTCCTCTAAATGTAAGTACTACAATAGCTGTTTTAAATAGACAAGGACCTGCCCAGATACAAAACATCTATTAAACATATCAGCAAGGACTGGTGCAAGTTGACTTTTTATGGTCTTTAAAAAATCCTTGTACGTATCGCATCAGAACCAACCAACGTCGTATTGCTGTATTGCTGTTTGGATTGCGTACAACTGCGTACAACTGTAGTTGAAAAGCGTACTCTCCGATTCAGATCTTTGGTAACGGCAGTAAAAATGAATGGAAAGCTTCTGCCATTGCGGAACTGTCAGTATTTAATAGTTTGATTATTAGCTCTGAGCATTAGTTGCTTTACATTGTTTTTACTTGCAGCAAATTTATTTTTATAATAATTCTGCTTAGTTACATCAATAAGCTTTTTAGTAAATTTACTGCAAGACTCAATTTGAACTGTTTAAAAATCTGTTTTAGGTGTAGATGTAATTAGGCCCGAAGTTATCCAAGGAGATATTTTCTCGATTTCGTACTTATACGATGAGTGCGTGTGCAGTTAGCGACATTAAATTTATACAATTGATAAAGTTGTTCAAGTAATTATTAATATCATCACAGCAATTTAAGACGTTATTGTGCATAAAATAGCTACTTAATTTGCTATAATTTATTACCTTTGTAGTTGTTGAAATGAAATGTTGGCGTTACGATATCCATAAAACTTGATAAGCCATAAAATTTATACATTGTTTCTCCATAAGAGGTTTTTTCGCAATAACTTTCTTAAAATCAAAGATGCGTTAAATGTGCTTACACCACGAGAAAGCTTGATCTTTGCCGCATCTAAAAATGAGTTTTCTTTGGTTGATTTCCCAACAATTACTGGCCAGCCAACAATTTACCAGCCAATAGTGTACCAGAAATTCTTCGAAATTGACCATCTTTGGGTTGCTGTAAAACAAAAACTAAGTGCCATAGTTCGAAACGATTTTCACTATGTGAAAGCCCAATGCTAGTACTAAACAAAACAGAGTTTACGTCGGTCAAGACTTGCTTTATAAATTTGATTGGAAACAGTAAAGATGCTCTTAGTAGTTCTGTTAGAATGTATTGTCGTGCGTTCCGCATAAGAATTAAGTGCTTTTATTGTTTATTTTCATTTATTGTTAAGGTTTTGACGCTTCTTTTAGGGCTGTATATCCATAAAATTTTACTTCATTCGAAAATCCACAGACGCACGTAACGTATGGCATCGTCCATCTGGCATCGTCCGTTCGGGCATATTTTATACTATCGTTTATTTAAAATTACAATTTTTTTCAAAGATCACACAGGTACATTACTAATAGTCCAAATCCTAATATGTCAATAACTTTATAACTGGGTTGCAGGCAACAACCGAAATCTAAGGATCAGAGAAGCAACTTTTCACGGGGAGTCTAAACAAAACAAAAGCAAACTTAAAACTCATTTTGGCCACCCTTGAGTTCTCCAAACCCTAATGCAGGACAAGTAACGTAAAAAGTTAGCCGTTCCTGTCCAGTTCCCATTTTAAAACCCCTGAAGAAAGACGATCACACTTTCGCACCCTGTTTGCTTCTTTTCAACTTAATTCAATAGTATTTTCTTCCTTTACGGGTTAGCCTGTATACCGGGTGTAAAAAATGAAGTGTTACAAGCTGTTGTCTCATAAACAAGGCATTGTTGAGCAAAATGGTTCCCACAAGAATTATTTGGTTTCATGGTGGAAATGTCGGCATTGGCATTGTTTTTTATTTAGTGGAAGGTCATTTCATGGTCAACTTTGTTTATTTAAATATAAACATATATTTAACTTTTCGTAGATCTCTATTTGTTTGAAGTGAATTATTTCAGGTTATTAGTAATACCTACCTATCGAATAAAAATTCGAACGAAAATATTAAAACGATACCTTGAACTTGAATACCATTGCTTATTACAGATTTACAAAGAGTAGACAATTTTATGTGCAACGTAATTGTTAAAATGTTGAAATTGCCATTTTCCCCCACCCAATTTGCAGAAATAATAAACTAGAAAGAGACAAGTTGTGCAGGGTGTTATAATTAGCGTAATGACTATCTGACGTCGTGAAAATTTGACCGACGAAAACTCGGTAAATAAAACGTTTTATATGTATAGCACTAACATTGGGCTTTAACGTAGTGAAAGCCGCGTTGAAATATTTTACTTAGTTTTTGATGTTTTGAACTTAGTCTCTTCATGAAGAAATTTTGTTTTATAACAATTTGGATGTGGTCAATTTCGAAGAAATTCTGGTACACCGTTGGCTTCGCTGGAAAGTCGACGGACGAAAACTCACTTTTAAATGCGGAAAAGAACAAGTTTTCTTGCGGTGAAAGCAGATTTAACACATCTTTGATTTTAAGAAAGTTATCGCGAAAAAATCCCTTATGAAGAAACAACGTATACATTTTATGGCTGGGAGTTTTATGGATATCGTAACGCCGCGGTGGTACTTTATTATGGTTAATATGAATAAAAGTAGGACTATGGTCAATAATTTTAAATACAGTTACGGGTTGTAACTCTTCGTTTAAACATTATATGTTATTATGTAATGATTTATGTTTGTCTATTTGATATGCCTCTAATAATTCCGTTGAATACCCTTTTCTTTTCTGGTGTAGAATTTTTGTGTTATTTTCTATGTTGAAGTTATCGTTATGAATTAAGAACTGATTACCAAATGCAAAATTTTTGTTTCCCTGTCTTGTTTCCCCAATGTATGTTGCTTTACACGTGTCACATGTGAGAGAATATACTCCACTTTTACTAAGTTTGTTTATTGTGTCCTTAGAATTTATCAATGTGTTTGCAATCGCGTTGTTGATTTTGAATGTTGTAACTATTTCATACTTGTGTAACATCTTTTGCTAACTATGTGAAATGTTACCCTGATATGTTAATATTGTCTAGCAGTGTATTATTAGTTTTTGATATGGGGTTATTGTGTGTCATTTTATTTATTTTTATATTTATTGTATTTATCGGAAATTTATTATTGATGGCGATTTGTCCGATTATGTTCTTTTCGTTTTCTATGGCTTCTTCGTCCGTTAAGTTGTTGTTCATTCGGTGTACGTATGTGTTAATGGCGACAAAGAACACAAAAAAACTACAGACATTTACCAGATTTAACAGACATTTAAATCTTTCAGGCGGTTACTGAATCGATTAAATATTTCAAATCCCAAATATTGGGAATCTATCTGAAGGAATCGCAAAATTAAATTCTACGTTCAATCAGTTGCAAAATATTTCTGCTGAATTTGGCTCTAAACTTAAGCAAAAACGTGAACATGTACTACTGATACTGGACTGCGCACCGCTTTTCTGTATGGCTTCCCTCTACAATGTTGTACATACACCTATAAAGAGGTGAGAGTTATTTTTCAATTCGCAGTCTAAAACCACTGTAGACTGCAGTTGTTTTAGACTGCGAATTCATCAGTTTTAACAAGAAACATACCAGGTGTCTTCTGCATCGCATACATTTTTCAATCTTGGTCTTTACCGAATTACGAAATCTATTAATGACACTGTTGTATAACATGTATGTGGTACAACATGTTGTAAAAAATGTATCAATATTTTTCAAAATATGAATCTATTTTGAAGTCCACAAATTCGACTTCCTAGAAACTCAATGCAATAGATGGTAATAGAGAAAATTGGTAGTAATAGTTTTGAGTTTTAGATACCCCAAATTGAGGTACTTTTGTACACCTTTTTGATTTTTCATGGAATATGAACGCTCTCAGGTGAGAAAAAAAAAATTAGTTCAACCTGTTGGTAGTATCTAGATTACGCGTGAGAGCTATAATATTGATTACACCAAAAAAACCTGTACCACAAGCTTTCGTAATATTAAACTCCATAGTTAACAGTGCCATTCGATACACCTCTGTGCTATTTGATACAGTTTTTATCTCTATTGCCTGGATAAAGAACTAACAAGATGCCTAAACCATGGGTTACACTATGGTGCGCATGTCACTGGTATTTTGCGCTCTCTTCCGTCTTTAATTCTGTGTACCAATCGAAAGAAAAATGACATCTTATTGACAATTTCATTTCTTTATCAAAACTTCAAAGACAAGTTTCAGCTAAACGGTTGCATTTACCAGTTCGGTTTAAGAGTATACTATTTTTTATGTTTTTCATTCTCTTCAAAATAGCGCCCTCTATTTTGTGACATCGATCTAGAGAAAAGAATTATAGCATAAATAAATTTTACGTTATAGGTAAAGTGTCCTCTAAAGGATAATAAAGAAAATAAATTTTAGTATGACACCCCATTAAGCTTAATATGTATGCTGGATGTCAACTTGATCGTTTAAAAATTAAATAAACTATGTTGAAAAAATTTCTTTGAGTAACTGCAACTTTGCTAGTATTAAGATTTAAACTTTTTATTTAAGGAACTTTTACCATTATTTTAATATGCAAATATCACAAAATTCCGTATGGGGTTTCTTAAGAGAAAACTATTAGACTGTTATAAGCTATAAATTTTATAACATATGATTTAAAGGGTCATTAATTTTCATATATTCTTTATTTTCTTACTTAATATTCTTTCTTTCTTATTTTCTTTACAATTTTATCGGCTATTAATTTGAAGTCCAGGGACGTAGTATAAAAAATGCAAGAATGCCTTAATTGTTTAGATTGAATTACACTCATTATCGGTACTAATAATACTCATTACATGTTATTTTATAAACTTAAATTAAAAACTAAACCTATTTTTTTAATTAAATAATTTCAGTTACTTATCTTCTAAAGTTTTCCTCCGTTAATGAATTAAATATAATATTATTACGTTATCTTTATCAAGACATAATTTATTGCTAACAAAGTTATTTCAATTAATTTCAAGTTGGGAAAGAGCAATTAGATTTTGCATCCCAATTCCTGCTGAGGCAATGCAATTTGATATCTTCCCTCTTATCTTATAACAGCTTAAGACTTACTTACTCGAAAACTTACTTCGTTAATAATTAAATTAAAATCCCCGCTGGACGCCTAATCTCCTCGGGATGTATAAAATCGTTTTCGTTCGATATTCCAGCAAACTGACGTCGCAGTTTTTTATCATTGCGTTTTATTTACGCACGTTATCTTTGTTTCAGATATTGGGCGGTAACCAACATAGACTACATTCATCAACGCACATCAAGGCGCATCGGAACTATGATCGTTATCATATGGTGCGTTTCCTTCCTGGTTTGCATAGCTCCGCTTCTCGGTTGGAAGGACCCGCAATGGAGCCTGAGGGTTCAGGACAGGAAGTGCATCGTCAGCCAGGATATAGGCTATCAGATATTCGCCACATCCTCGAGCTTTTACCTGCCACTCTTGGTCATTCTGGTGCTGTATTGGCGAATCTTCCAAACTGCTCGGAAACGAATACGGAGACGCCAAATTCTAAACAACGCAAACAATACTTCCAACAAAAATCCCGCCATGTGTGGGATAGCAGGAGGGTTAGCGGCAGCTAGCGGTACCGGTGGAATTGCTGCAGCGGTTGTCACAATTATAGGGAGACCTCTACCCACGATATCAGAAACTACAACCGCATTTACTACTGTTTCCTCCAATAACACCAGCCCGGAAAAAACTAGTTTTGCAAACGGTTTAGAGGCCGAACCAACCACGACTGACGGTGGGATAAGCTGTTACCAACCGCAGTATACCGTGAAAAGAAAAATTAAATTCTCAGCAGATTCCAAGAGGGAAAGAAAGGCGGCGAAAACTTTAGCCATAATAACCGGCGCTTTCGTTATTTGCTGGTTACCGTTCTTCGTAATGGCAATCTTGCTACCAATTTACAAAGATTCCTTTAAACCGTACGTGGTTTCCATTTTCTTATGGTTAGGCTACTTTAACTCCACCCTGAATCCCATCATCTACACCATATTCAGCCCTGAGTTCAGGCACGCCTTCAAGAAGATCCTGTTCGGCAAGAACTACGCAAGGAGGAACAGGCATTTTGGTATTAGGCATTTTCAATGATGACGGCAAAGGGACGTCTTGTCGCCTGATGACCAACCTGCGGCAGCTAGGCTGGCAGCTACTGTGGCCGTTACTGCTTCTGCGCCCAGAAATGTCACCTTCAAGTGTGACTGATCCATAGACAAGATTTCCCTTGCTTCGTCCCCCCACCAACCCTATAGGACTAACAAATGGAACGTGGGGTATAGATGTAGAAAGTTCCTGCGAAAGAGACCGGTGGTAGACGCTAGTGGTAGTGATGAGAGAACAGACCGCGCCGAGAGTATCGAAATGTATGAGATGTTGTAAAAAAGAGATTTAAAACTATTGTATTAACGGGTACTTTTTATATGATGTTATAAGTGTTAACGTTGATCGTTGGAATTATTCGATTGCGATTAAATTCCTAATTTTTGTAAAAAAAGGCTTCTCTGATATTTAAAATTTGTCGCTGAAGCAGATGAATTAAATCTTTAAATGAATGTTCTAGAGTTCGTTTTCGAGTACATATTTTATATTGAGCAGTTATGATTATTCTACTTTTCTAAAACTGAAAACTATATAGGTGAGATCACACATCCTACAAAAGAAGAATATTTTTAAATTTCCAAATTTCTCCTTAGTGACCGTATTTCTTTAAAATAAAATTGCTTTCGTATTAGAAAATATCATCTGTATCTCTTTACAACGAAAACCTTTTTACTAAAACTTTTCGCGTTCGAATAATTCCAGCGTTTTAACATATCGACTGAAAACGACCATGCACATAATCACAAAGTAACACAAATCGACTAGATGTAAAACGAAATAACAAGAGACAAATTACATAGTATTAATATTGCACCGACCAATGATAAATATTTTTGCTAATTAGGCTAGCCGAATTAACAAGAGAAAATCTAAAAGGAATTAACTGTAAAATAGCAACCACAAATTAACGACTCAAGTACTTTTAAGAGACCCTTAATCCAACTAGCATTATAGATATTTGAAAGGTGTCTGTGACTAAATGAAATTTTGCAATAATTAAACCATAGTTGCGCGTCCTATTCGTTTTTAAAATACTTTTCTTTACGATAGTGTGTGTGTGTTGTATAACTACATCGTCATCCATTCCATTCAAATAATGTGATGTACAATCAAACTTTATGTTAATATTGTAGAGCTATTCCATCGAAAGATGTTGGAAGTAAGTGTGTGAGACATTCCTACTTTTTCACAACCTTATTTTGTTAATTTGGCGAGAAAGAGCCTGCTTTTTCCATGGAATAGATCTATTAACAATTAAAGTACCGTTATCGGTATTTGAAAGCGTGATGTGAAAGGTGTTTAATTATTTAAGAATATAATAGTTTTCTTTTGTTTGAGGCTACGTTGACCATCCATCCTAAGTAGATGTAAAATTTTATCGACATCTCAATGTCTATGATAATATTACCACAAAGCTGTGTATAGTATTAACCTTGTATATAGAAAAACACCTATATTAAACTTTGTACATATAGCGTAATGAAAGTGATTCAATTTTTTTTTTAATGTCAGGTACAATTATATGCTTTTCGAGCCCAGAGCATGTGATTGATCCTAACCCTTGAAACCGTTTGGTTCGTGGATATTGTACAAAGAGATATTAAAAAATATATATGGTGTTAAATATGGTGTTGTTTATATAATAAAAATCTTTTTTGTTTCACGTCGTCTTTTATTGAGTAGATTTGCACTCATAGTACTATATTATATTAGACCAGAAAAGTCTTAAAACAACTAGAATGTTAATACCCCATCAAATTGGATGTGTAAAAACATAGTAACCCAACAAAAAAAATCATCATCTTATCATCTCACTGAGGGGATACCATTTTTGGTTACTTCCTTAACTTTCTAGTTCTTTTAGAGTGGTGAATGTTAGGTACATAAATACTATAGTGTTAGAACGGTAAGTAAAGGACATAAATCATCAATTTATTTTTAAATAGGTAACAAAATAAAACGTTTTAAATAATAAGAAGGTGAAAATTAATGGAGCATTACAAAACAAAAATTTCATTCCCCAAATTTTTTCATATTTCTAGTTGTCCCTTTTTGGGACATCTAGACAAGTTGTTGAAGTTCAAGCATGTGTAAGTTATAATTGACGAAAACAAAATGGTTTATTGTGTACTTTGGGCATTTTGTGTAGCTCTACCGCACGTTATGTTAAGATTTTTGCACCTTATTTTTGTATATTTTACAGTACAAAAATATTAATTTTGACAATTTGCAAAATATTTTTAAAATCCGTCCACGGGGACCTAAAAATTGTTCAGTTAACTCAACGTTGGCAAATGCTACCTTAGGATTGGGAATACGGCTTTCGCCTTCAATGGGGAATATTTTTCCGTTATTAATCCCAACTGGAATGCGACTGGGGTCACAAGCCAACGGGATCAAGGGTGTTATTAAAATAATTAACCTCGGACCAAGAAAATCAATAGACGGCCGAGACGTCTAGAAAAATTGCTCTCTGACGGTTTTTCTTAACCGCCTCCCTGGGCGATTGCAGCTAGGAAAAAAATCTCCAGATTACTCGGGGCTTTTTACAGATCCACAGATCTCCCGAACAGTATGCGGACGTAATTGTAACTAACTCTAAACTTTTTATACACATAGATTTAATTTTACTCAATACACGCTTTCTTCACTTTTGCTAGTCCGTTTTAATGTTTGAGTGTGTATTAGTGATTAAAGTGAAAGTAGTATTGGACTATTCATTGCGTTATCAACTCTCATTACTCTATAAGGAGATGAAGAAGATCAAAAACCAAACTGAATAATCCAAGTTTTATTTGTGTTCAAAAATTGAATTCATATTTTTGATATTAAGTTTATGAACCGTAGGCTCATAAACTTAATACAGGACAAAAATAGGATAATAGATACAAAATAGATACAAAAAACATTCCCCACCCTTTGGTGGTACATTCTACGCCCAAAAAAATAAACTAAAATTACTTGCATAAAAGTCTCGAAAGATGGCTTCTAAAGCATACCCTCTTCAATGTTAAAAAAGATATTCATGGCGCACTTAACGAGGGTTCAGTTTAATCAAGCAATCTTTGGTTTAAAAAAGAAAAACACAATTTACTAGTCTGAAGGCCAGCTGTTAAAAAACACCATTCTCTCAAAGCATACATGTGTTGAGATCGACGTATGAAATTATTTTTAACATTGCTGAATGTTTCATTATTAATTTTTGCTGAGCTTTATAACTTGTATGCTTAATTGAATTTGAAACTATTGTTATCACATATTGTTTCATTAAACTCCTTAACTACCACTTGCTTTTGTATTCGCTTATGTATGGCTGGGTGCTGTCTATAAGTCTATAGCAATACAACACTGTTGAGGTGCCACATGCAATGTGGCTTACCATCTGCTTTAATATCGATTTGAAAATTGAAGATTGCACCAAATTCATCTAGTTTTTATACTCGAAAAAATGTTGCTAAGAGCCAAATAGGAAATATTCAGCAATCACCAATAGTTCAAAAGCGTTTTGGAGTTTGTGCAAGATAAATATAACGTAACCCCCCAAATTTACCGATTAGACGAGTTTGAAAAGAATAAAATATTACGTGTGGTAAACACCAAAGAAAGAAAGCCAGTTATATTGGGGTATAGCTATGAAAGTTTTATTATGGCATAATAAAACAAATTAAAAAAAAAAGATTTTTTTTTTCAGATTGACCATTCCAATTAAATAGTCACAATAGAATAAAAAAGTGGACAACCACTACAAGTACTTGTATTTTACGAATCAACAGATGATCAGCCGAAATAGTGGTCCCACGGTTTTCTCCGTGCCTTCCGAAGAAGAAGAGTCTGACTCCATGAAATTACACATTACCACAGAGCCAACAAGGCATAGAGTTTTTAAATAAATTATGAAAAACATATGTTTGTTATGAAAGTCAGATTGGAGAATCTTTTTTCAATCAATTTGATTTCTTCGGATAATCTGCGAATAAAACTTACAAAGAAAAACACAAAGAAATATCTTCAAGATCTTTATTGGGGTTCAGTTATCAAAAAGAAGACACAACATTTCTAGCCAATGGCCTTTGTCACTATTCTTTTCGAAAAAGAGCTGTTAATAATATACACCTGTTGGAAAAGTATTAGCACAGGACAGTTGTTTCGTTAATGCATCAAAGATTAAGAAGAGAGATGGGCTCAGTATTTCCTAAAAAATACTAAATCTGGCAGACACCCTGATGTTACGAAGGAATACGAAAATGATATTTTATTGGATGTTGACGAGAATCCTGAGATAATCGCCGCTATGTATCCTAACATTTACAAAAAGTTCATGCGATGTTAGATGGTGATTATGCAGCTCGCGATTTGAACTGCTTGATTAACAAAAATGATGAAGAAAAAATAATTCTCAGATTTTATTTTTGATGAATCTATTTTTACCAGAGATGGAATTTTTAATTTACATAATGTACATCATTATGCGTATGTTGGTTAAAACCCTCAGGCATAAAAGAGCAAAAGGTGTAATTGGTAATCATATTGGAATCTATGGATTTACCTAACCGTTTGAATGGACAGGAG
>JAWQRJ010003548.1:0-11928 GCA_033557515.1 Diorygopyx duplodentatus | reverse complement strand
CAAAATATTGTTTTTTACTTCAATACATTTTAAAAAACCCTAAATATTTTGTATTTAACTTTTTTTCCAGCTATCTTAGTTTAGAAAATAATCGACCGTGTCCATACATAAAAGCGACCCTGTATAATTATAATACCATACCAATAATAATACCAAAACTAAAACTGAACGTCAATTTGTTGTTGGAGACAATTTCTATAAGATTTGCAGGAAATATATGGCACTTCGTCCTCCAAATCTAGTTAACGTTACAGGTTTCTTCTTGAACTATCAGCGAGGAAAATGTACAAAACAACCGATCGGAATTAATAAATTTGGAAGCCTTGCTACACAAATGGCAACATTTCTAAAATTACCAAATCCTTCGTTATACATAGGTCATTGTCTGAGAAGATCTCCAGCAAATATTTTAGTAGACTCCGGTGCAGATATTACTGCTCTAAAACGTCATGGAGAATGGCAATCTACTTCTGTTGCTGAAAGTTATATTGACCATTCTTTAAATAATAAAATTCAAACTGCTAACAAAATTTTAAATACCGTTGGAGGTACTGAAAATACAACATTAAAAATACTGAAAATGTTGATATTGAGATAAATGAAGATGGAAATATTAATTTTGAAGTTAATAAAAGTGTAGAAGGTAACAAAGCGCCCCTTCCAACCACAACACTACAAATAAAGCGCAATTTATTGGTAACCGATCAGGACAATCATTGTTTTCCTTTAACAATTGCCAGAATTTCTCCAATTTAACTTTTAATGTATACTTACCGAAGTAGAACGTAATAATTATATATATTTATTAAAATTTGAGTCCTTTGTTCTTGTTTGGCTTATGGATTTTTAGTTAATTTAGACAAGTTGGCATTTATTAAAAAAATCAAATTTTAGGTAACTCAAATTTCAGTTTTTTCTTGTTTGGTTAATGAAATAGCGGTCGCAGAAAAAGTACTGTATGTTACATGTTTTTATAAACTCCTCTAAACACTCGTTTTAAACGCTCGACTTCGTCTCGCGATTAATCAAACTCGTGATTAAAGTGCCGTTTATAAAGCTAAAAAAAAAATCTTCAAAATTATTCTCCATTTCTTTCCAAACAAATATTTGATTGGACTCCATTGAATGAAAAAATAACTTAAATAAGAATATTGCAACAGTTCCTAAAATAAAAGAAAAATGTAAGTTTAATGGAAAAAAACCGGATTAATAATTTTCAAATAAACAATTATATCGAAATTATACTTGTATATAAATAAAAATGCTCGTATTTATTCTACATATGTATAGCATGTAATAACAGGAAACCTTATCAATAAGGACGTTAGTTTATGAGTTAGCAATAATTAGGTTATAATATTAATAGTAAAAAACAAATTTATATTTTACACATCAAAAGAAAAAAATATAAAAATTTATTAATGAGAGAAAAAAAATATCAAACAAAACGATAGTTATTTATATTTGAATTCTCAGAAAATTTTATCACAAAGTAATAGTATCAATTATAGAGGGAAAACTATTAGAAAATAATAAATTTTCAGTTACGAATGGTGACAGTAAGAGCCAGTCACTGCTGTGATTTGTAACTTTTTGCGCACTCCTGACAACTGTACAGAGTGTGTGATGGGCAAATTGGGATGTTGCAGTTCTGGCACACTTTTTTTGTCTTCTTTCTCGATAGTCATTTCAACCCCAACTTGCCTTTTCATGGTTGCTCGATCTTGAGGACATATATTCTGGATAGTCGATCTTTGTAATTATGTGTAGTTTAATCAAACTGAGGGGTAATTCTTTCAGAAAAATCCACCTCTCAACAAAATTATCAGTGTTTGCTGATTTGGCTATTGATACCTCCTGTATTCATAACACCAAAGAATATATTTAGTGGCCATAGGCATGATTCTCTGGTATCTGAGTAAATGTCCTCATTTCATCTACAACATCCACACCCCCTTTTGTCCAGTTATGGAATGTGATGATTTCTGGTTTGGCCAAATCTTCAATGTGTATTACCCTTTTGAATTTTGTTCAATTACGCGGCGGCAAATTCGAATATTTTTCATTAAATCTCCTGCATGTTCTATTTATTATTTGTTGGCATTGACAATGAACAATAAATAAATTCATAATATTAACATTGGAGTAGCTATTAGTTGCCATTTCAGAACTTTTCACTAAGTTAAGTTGTTAAGAACTAAACATGTGAAATATTTTGCTAGCTCGACTTCCAAATGATACCTGCATTAGTTTTTCACCCTAAATATGAAATCAACCAACCTAAGTTACATAAACATCAAATTTTATGGTAGGCAACCCAATTTACAACAAATGAATGTTATGTCAATAAAAGGATCGCTTTTGAAGCAAGAGCTCGAAAAACCATAAATAATCGAAAAAGGATACATTTTAGGTATAGGGAAACCCAATACCGTTTAACCAGGATTTGAATTCTACATTCGACAAGATAAAAATATTTGGCAGGTGTCATTTAAAAAAAAAACTCTGTCATTTAAAGTTTTCTTATTTCAAAATTAAATTTTCTAAAGAACGTGCTTAAGAATATCCCTGCGGGTGTATTTCTGAAAAGTTTCATGTCTCAACCAACGTTTAATGAAGTATGAACATTATCGCGTAAGTCTAATTTATTATGAACTCTTGAATTCCACTACTAACATGATGAGCATTTTCACCCGAGGACTCTTAATCCTAAAGCAAAGCAGTGGATCTGCACGCCACCAGTTCAATCGACCCTTTTCTATGTCGCGAACATCTGCAGCGCACTTTAGACGCGGATCCCGCAGAGGGCCGCGCAAAATACAAATTGAGTTCCCCCGAGTATCTTTGGAGTAACCTCCCGCGCCGCCAGAGTGCGGGGTGCCGGTTTTCAAAGGGCTTTTGATCAGGTTAATCGCGGGGAGCCGTGGGCGCGCGTCAACCGTTTCCCCCCTCTCGTCGGGATATGCAAACGTGTGCAAGCACGTATGGCAACGATGCGGATTCCGTCTTTTATGGATGCGCCTACTAAATTTGTGCGCGCTGCAATTGGCAGAAAACCGATTACGAGTCGCGATGGTTCGGTAATTTGCCCAAAGCGCACTGCGCTCTGTTTCGCTTAGTTTCGGGGAGGCGATCACCTAAAAATGTATCGATTTAGATTTAGCTGTATCGAATTATTTTTAGGTGATCAATTTAAAATCGATAAACTTTTTACTGTGCACTGTTTTGTAATAATACAAGCTGAAAACCCATTATACCAGTAAAATATTTTATATAACTAACCTGTTTTAGGTTTACTTCGTTTACTTCGTAGAACATTTGCATATTTGCGTTATAATGAAACAAGAATGTGCATTTGAGTTAAGTACCTGGTACACCGATCTCGTTTGGGGGTAAAAACACAAAAGAACATTTGTGTTTTTATAAAATTTCTTGTTCGCTTCTCCTTGAATCACTTTTAGATTTCCAAGAGAAACAAAGAAATAAAACAAGGGTTCTTTATCTTTTTAATTATTTGTATTAGAGAAAACGACATGAATATTACTTACCGTTTTCTGTATTTAGGGGAGCGAAACGTTAGGGGACGGAGACGACAATTTGCAAATTGCCCTTTTATTGTTTTATGTGCACTAGAGCATTGATCCTTCGGCGCAAGGACGAACGTAGATGGAATTTTTATTCGTTCATTATTTGCCAGCCCGCGCGGCGACGCTTACTTTGTTGTTTTTGCCTATTTTCCCCGTCGACGGAAAAACACGAACCGTTCGTCACCGTGGGTCATTTAAAATTCATGCCGTGATTTCGGGGCACTAGCGGCAGCTATTGACCAACTGTCCAAAAACCAATCGACATACATCCAAAAAAAATCGGAAGGATAAAAGAAAACGCGACCAACATTGCTATTTTTTCTGGAAAAATTAAATTAATATTACACTAATTTTTATGGGCGATGAAATTACTATATTCTATATTTTTTCTGGAAAAAACTAAATGAAATTTTGGAGTGTCAGAGTGGCTGATTGTTACATGTATGACATGAGTGTAGAGTGGTGAGGTACAGTGAATAAAGCTACATCGTAAGTGTAAGACGTGTTTTATTTGGCTCCAAACAAAAAGTATAACATGGCGCTCCGATAGTCAATAATATACTAATAATAATACTTAATGCGTATAAATTCGAATAAATAAATAACTGAAGAAACGGAAGCAAAAGGCGTTCAACCTTTTGAACGCCTTTTGAAGAAAATCAATGTGAACTTAGCACATTAAAGGATGGTTTAATAAAAGCTATGCTAATAACCGGCATGAAAGATACATCAGTACGAGAAAAAATTCTAGAAAAAATACGAGAAAATTCGAGACAACAACTAAAAGAAATTCAAGACAGTTGCCGGTCAAGGTCACCAACGAGTTGTGGATTCCGAGAAACCAACGTGATCAACAGGTCCAAATTCAACAAAAAAGTCTACAAGGACTCAGCTGAGACGAAAACATCGTACAAGAAGGGACAAAATAACAACGATTACCAGAAAACAGGTACAGATTCAAATAAGCTAATAAAAAATTGTTATAAATGTGGTCGTGCACATCAAATAAATAAATGTCCAGCATTTGGCAAAACTTGTTACGTATGTAAGCAACAAAATCACTTTTCTAATATGTGTAAAGGTAAAAAATGTATTGACCAAGTAACTTTTAAAAATTAAGATATTAATGAACTTAATATTAACAGCATCAATAACAATAAACAAATTACTTGTATCGCGGATTTAGAGATTAATAATAAATTTAACACTTTAATTAGATTTAAGATATATACTGGTAGTAATGTCAATTATATCCTTGAAGAATCCGAAATTGGTGGAATTTGACACAAATAAAATCAAAAAACAAACGACTTTTTGTTAGCCTATAACAGAGATAAAATTCCGGTCTTGGGCAAATGTTTTGTAAACATTAAATATAAAAACACTTGTGTAACAAATTCTGAAATCTATGTTACAGAGAGTGAAAATCAAGACTCGATTTTAAGTTTAGATACCTCAATGAAATTGAAAATAATTAAATTAGATCAGGATATTCATGTTAAACACATAAACTTAGTTGAGAATAACACTAATTCAAACTATGAGACTCTAATTAATAAATATAAAAAAATATTCAGTGGTATTGGTATGATAGGAAAACCATACCATATAGAAATTCAAGAAAACAGTATTGCTGTAAATAATCCCATAAGAAATGTTCCGTTCATGCTTCAATATCAGTTTAAACATTATTTGATCAAACTTGAAAAATGGAAATCATAAAAAGAGTTGAAGGAAGTTCGGAATGGTTAAACTCGTATGTGGTAGTTCGAAAAGCAGATGGAAGTTTACGTATGTGTCTCGATCTTAAAGATTTAAATCGGATAATAAAATCGAGTAAATACAAAATGTCAAACATAGACGAAATATGCTACAATATGAATGGGTCAACTACTTTCAGTATATTGGATGCTACAAGTGGTTTTTGGAACATTGCTCTCGATGAATACTCAAATAATTTATGTACTTTTGATACTCCCTTCGGTAGATTCAAGTTTTTACGTATGTCCTTTGGGATAAAAACGATAAGTGGTGTTTCAAGAATACTTCAACAAAATTTTTCAAATGTCTGGGGTGGAACTTTACATAGGTGATATACTTATACATGGCAAGAAAAGAGAAGAACATGATAAGGTACTGGAAAATGTATTTAAAATTGCTGAAGAAAAAAATGTTAAATTTAATCTAGAAAAGTGCAAACTCGGTTTAAATAAAGTAAAATACCTGGGTTATAAATTTTCAAAGGAGGGTTTAGAGATAGATGAAAAAATCAAGCAATTTTGGAAATACTTACACCCAAATGTAAAAAGGATGTGCAAAGATTTTTGGGTTTTGTAACCTATATAGGACGTTTCATCGATGATTTATCTACTAACACAAAGCCGCTGAGAGATTTGATTAAGCAAAATCATATTTTCAATTGGGGAAATGCTCAAGAGAGGGCATACAAAGAATTAAAACAGATAGTTATCAACAGTCCAATTCTTAAATACTTTCATAAAAAGAAACCTTTAACGATTTCGGTTGATTCATCTAGTTATGGCTTAAGAGCAGTTTTGCTACAAGAAAATAGACCTATACAGTTTGCTTCGAAAGCTTTAAATGAAACGCAACCTAATTATGCGCAGATTGAGAAAGAGTTATTGGCAGTGTGTTTTGGTTTGGACAAATTCTATCAACATGCCTATGGATATCTAATTACTGTTGAAACTGATTACAAACCGTTAATAACCATAATGAAGAAACCTTTAAATAATTGTCCTGCGAGACTGCAAAGGATGCTCTTATCATTACAAAAATTTCAAATGAACTTAGTATACAAACCTGGAAATCAATTAATACTGGCTGATACTCTGTCAAGAGCTAATATAAATGAAAGTTACAAAGAAAAAATTGATTTAGAAACACATGTTTGTGTTATAGAAGATTACAATTACAAGAAGTAACAGACAAAGATGAAGAATTAAAAGCTGTGCGGAGCTTCATAACAAATGGATGGCCAAAGTCAATTAATAAACGGTCTAGTAATTTGAAACAATTTTACAGACTTCGTTCAGAAATAACGATGGGAACAAATAAATTTATATATATATATATATATATATATATATGAACCAACGAATCATTATACCTCAAAAGTGGCAAAATAAAATTCTTAAAGACATTCATACAGGTCACTTAGGTATAACAAAATGCATTTTAAGAGCCAAAAAGGCAGTTTATTTGCCCAATATAACTTCACAATTGAAAGATTTAATAAAAAGGTGATCCTATGATACCACACAAAATAATAGTGTTACCATGGCAGAAAGTTGGAATGGATATCTATGAATTAAAAGGGAAAACATTCCTATTGATGGTAGATTACTATTCATAATATCCCGAAGTCATAAGTTTGAATAATGATTTAACTACTAGCAACATCATAAAGAAAATGAAACAAATATTTGCCAGATACGGAATATCTAAAGATAGTGGAATCAGATAGTGCCAAACAGTTTAACAGTACAGAATATAAAGAATTTTCCAAGAAATGGAACTTTGAAATAAATTTATCATCACCGCATCGCCAACAATCCAATAGTCTAGCTGAAAGAACCGTAGAGACCATTAATGGGTTAATAAGGCGATCTTTGGAGGATCACAAAGATGTATATCTTTCGTTACTTGCGTATCGAAATACTCCAATTTATAAAAAATTATACACCGGCACAAATATTAATGTCAATAAATCTAAGAAATAATTTACTAATGGATGAAAAAAAATAAAACCTAGACTTAAAATCTTTTGTAATAGGAAAGTCTGCGATTTATGGAGCACAATCAAGAGTTGTTTAAAAACTGGTTCTTCAAAGACTTTGTGCCAGCTGTTGAAAACAGTTTTGAAAAATTTAAAATGCCTGAAGACAGTAAGGCTATTTTGTTTTTAAACAACTTTAAAGTTCATCCAGGTAAGTAAGAATTAGTATCTGGTATCATTTCAGTAGCCTATCTTGCTCACAACGTCACATCCTTGCTTCAACCTGGCATTCAAAACAAAATACCAAAATCCATACAGGAAGTGATTGAACTTAGGGCATTGAAAAGTCTAATTGGCTATATTCCATTTCTTCCAACTTCCAATATTGCATAAAGAAAAATTTACCAAGGTATAATTTCAATAACGGTTTACCAAAAACTAGAATCACACCATACACAGTTTTTAAATATTAATAGTGTTCCAAATCTACAAAGGCTAGTAAATAACTTTATATACATCAGTAATATGTAGAATAATGATGATACGATGGATTAGGTGATGTAACGTGTGGTCTGGGAGGTAGCGCGGTTGGATGATAAGGTGTGGGGGGAGATACGGAATACCCGGTGTAGGGAACCGGCGAAATACTTCCGTTATTAGGCAAGATCCTACTGTCACCTAAAATCCGTCCTTGATCCAATAACCTCGGTTGATCAGCTATCAATCGACTTTCGTCCGGTAACAGTCTTTGTTCGGCGCCAAGCAACCGATTCGAATCGTTTGTGAGCAGACGGTTCGTCGAATGATCGGAAAGAATCCTGTTGCTCATATCCGAAACCAGCCTTCCATCGTTCATGTGCCGAGGTGCGTTCAGTTCGCTCGACAACAACCTGGACTGATCGAGAGACAACCTATGATTGGTCGGTAAGGTGTGGTCGGTAAGCAATCGAGAGTTGGTTATTTGATGGGAACGTAAGCTTAGGTCGACGCTATGCCTTCCAGGAGGTGTTAAATCTAGAGATACCACACGTAAAATGTCCGCGTGCGTGTAATTTTGCGATGGGGAATTGTAGTTTAACCTTAAATCGACGGTGGGACGATCAACTTCCGGATACAAATGATGATAGCGGTTGAGATTCGAATAGTTGTGGTAGCCGCGTGCAGACATGTCTAAACCTTGAAGCTCGGCGGAATTTAAGACCAGGTGTTCGAAACTTCGATCAGGTCTGAAGTCGGTTTCTAATAAGTTTCGACTTTCCAAGCTGGTTCTGGTCTCCAGATTTTCAACCAAATCATAACTTTTTATTCGGAAATCATCGACGGTGTTGTCGTACGCGTTTCTACCGCGCAGTTCGGCATCTAGGTTATCGTAATTTTTGCGTAAATCCAAATCAAGATCGAACTTCCTAATGTCCATTGTGGTTCGTTCGATTTCTTTCATTTTCTCCTGTTCTTGCAGCTGGGTATCGGTCAACGAACGCGGTTGTAAATCCAATTCGTTTTGAGTCGGTATCTCCGAGGAAAACTTGTGCATCTCTTCGTAAGTCTTCGGAACGTCCATTCCAAGATACAATTTTCTATCGTTATCATCGAATTTAAGCCTAAAGTCTTTCCGAAATTGAAAGTTCGTGTCCATATTATAATGCGTTTTATACAATGACAGATCCAGTTGAGCGTTCTCTTTCGTGTTGTGTATACTGAGATTTTGAACACCAATTCCATTACTATCATCAGACGACATATTGTCGGTATTCACATTGTGACCAAAATCGTATCTCGGAGGGCTATTGGCGGGCGAAACGTTTTTAGAAAGCTTATCGTAAGCAGGATCGCGTTGCGGGGAATTGATATTTTCGTTGATGTAATCCCGAACGAAATTATTGCGATTCTGAACGCTCGGACTATCCGGTGGGCTGAAATCGTCTTGGGGGAAACTGGAGTAATCGATTCGAATGTTTTGCGAATGTCTTAACTCGTCGTTTAAATCATCCGTTACCGAGATATGATCGTTTACCGATGGTGATATTAAATTTATGTCACGACTTTCTGTCATATCCACCGAATGGCTGTACGTGACATCTGGTAAAGCGTCAGCGTGGGATAGCGTATATAAATTATTAACCAGCGCATCCGTGCAATTAGTAGTGCTATTAACGTCTATATCAATATTAGGTTCACTACAAACTGAATCTAAGGCAGCTTCAACCAATAAGCTTGCATTCGAAGATTCTTGCCTATTAAAAGTATTTAAATTGGAACCCAACTTTAAGTGATCGTATTGTTGGTGGTCATCAATATCAAGAACCATATTCTCATCTACTTTTTGCTTATTTTTATTATTATCTACTTGATAAATATCGTTCTTAAGCATATCTAAATCCGAGGCCATCCATTTTTTACTCCCTTTAGTCAGTAGTTTCATTCCGGGTGTTGAAGGATATGTGGGTTCCATGCTTAGTTGGCTGTGATTCGAACTAGATGAATTGTCGTTGGTTTGGTGTTGAGGTGGGGATTGTTCTTGATATGGAGGATCGTCAACATTGTTCCCGTCGACACTCATATCTTCAACATCACTACCGTTATCGGATTTCCTCTTTCCGTCGTGTTCAGAGGGAACATCTGTCGGCTGGTCTGTTTCAGATCCTTGTTGGTCTGCTGCTCCGCTGTAAGCCTCGAATGTGTAAACTACGGTACGTTCGATTTTAGGCATCTGATCTTCAAGTAAACCGTGCACTTTCTTGTAATGGAACTGTAGACATTGTTTCGTGGTGAAAGCTGCTGAACATTCCTTTTCAACACACCTAAAGTTGCAATTAATTCATTAAACTAATATGGTGCAGTAATTATACATTTTAAACACCTTTTGATATTGATTGGATGAAAAAATATTGCAATCTTCTGATTACCGAAAGTTTATTTCAATAGTGGGGAAATGCGGATCAAGTTTTATTATTTTTTTTACCACACCGAAAGTAGTGCACAGCTCAAAACATGTAATGTTTTTTTTCATCCATTCAAAATTAAATTAATAGATGATACATATTAGTTTGAAAGGTAGATAGAAATACGTACTTAAATGGCTTGATTCCGCTATGAGTTAACATGTGGATTTTCAAATTTGACTTGTTCTGAAACATCTTGCCGCACTTGGTACAAGCGCTTGCGTCGTCGACTTGCTTTTGATGCACCTCTTTCACGTGTCGTTGCAAAGCTGCTCTTGATCCCAGGATTTTCATGCAGTTCTTACATTGGAACTCTTTTAAAACTTCAGACATATCTGAAATATGATTAGGCTTGACAAAATGGATTAAACGGAATTTCTGTGCCTTCCACAAAGGAGCTGCAGAAATTTCTATAGGAATTGATTTGAATTCATTTTTGTGTGGATGGTTAATGCCACTTGTTCCTATGTATTAAAACTGATCTCACCTCACAAACGAATGGACCATTTTCAACTAACTCAAGCCTACTATCGCCGTCAAAAGTTTTGGCTCTTCACTTTAACAGTGAATGGAAAAAATATATAGGAATATATAGTCTAAAATACAGTTTGTTGAGTTCTTAATCACGTACTAAAAAATTTGTTTTATAATAAATAATATCTTAAAAATCATTTCACTGTGTATTATTAGCAACCATGGAGTGTAACTTTGAGAAAGAGAAAGAATTACAATAGCAATAAGAAACAAACTACAGTATACTCTCGATATCTCGAAGTCGATGGGATGATAAATAAAATTCGAGATAGCGAGTTTTCGAGATAACAAGGTCAAAACCCAAAAATACAAGATACGAAAAAAAAAATGAGAAAAAAAGAGTCATGGTAGATGAGAATAAGTATAAATATGTAATGATAGTTGAGGATAAGTCTAAATACAGCAATGATAAGTTTAATTTTTAAAACAGAAAATAATTCCATTAAATTGAAAAGAATTAGTACATACATAAAAGAGGAACAGTATAGTATATACTGTAAATATTTATAGTTGTCTGTAGCAACATTTTCTACTTATACCGGAAGTAGGTGCCAACTTGCTTATTTTAAATAGAACACTCTGTATTGTATTACATTTTTGGATTCTGCGCAAGATTCTAGACAGAGAATGCGATAGTTATATCAAGAACATGTGATGCATTTGCCATTCGATATCCGCAAAAAAAGAAGCCATCACCATGTGCTGTTAAACAAATTATAGAAAATTTCAAGAACTTTGGGCCCGTCAATGCAATGGTGCAAAGGAATAAACCTCTCGTTAATAATGAGAATGTTGAAATTGCTATTTTGGGATATTTCGCAGCGTATCCAACAATGTCTGTAAGACAAGCCGCGTTAGAGTCAGGATTGCCCAAATCAACAGGTTCATAGAATATTACTCAAACATAAATTTCGTCCATATGCATTTTCCGTAGTCCAACATCTAAAAGAAACTGATTTTCCAAGACGAGTGGCATTCTGTGAATTTATCCTAACTTGGACGCAAGGAAACAATTTTTTTTTGGACAATATCATTTGAACAGACGAAGCTAAATTTACAAAAAATTGTGTCTTTAATCGACACAATTCCCATTATTGAAGTGATTCAAATTTACATGTGTTTAGAG
>JAWQRJ010003547.1:0-11929 GCA_033557515.1 Diorygopyx duplodentatus | reverse complement strand
GTTGATTTCTTTGTACGGAGCATATTTATGTCCTTTTTGAAGAAGCGTTTCTTTTGATTTAGTTAGTTTCAGAGATGAAAGATTAGTAAAACGGGCGTGAAATTTGTGTGTATTTTCAAATAGTGTATTTAGGATTTGTTTTGATTTTAATAATTCTATTTTCCTTTGGCGTTTGTTAGTTATTTTATGAAGTGTGATTTTATTGAGGAATTTAGCTTTTGAAATGTATTCGTCAAGTATCAGAAAGTGGAATTTTATGTTTAAATCTGAATAAAGGTTATATAATGTTATGTTGTAATTATTAACTTTTTGTATTGTTTTCTAATTTATGTTTTCATAAATTGTTGTTTTAATTGGAGTACTTTATTTCTATTGATTTGTTTAGGAAATTTAAAATTAGCAAAAGTAGGAATTAACTTGAAGTGTAGACATGTTTTGATAAATTTGATGATTAACAGTGATTTATATAGTTTAAGGTGTAGTTTTCCATTTGTTCAGAGTTAAATCCGACAATTTATTAGTGTGTCCTTTGTTAATTATTGTGTTTTAATTTTTATTATTATCAATTTTTATTAACGTGGTTTTAAACAGTAGACATGCGAAGCAACTGACCAAAACAATTGTTTTTAAATAAGTGGCAATAGCAAAAAGAAACAATTCTAGATTGGCAAAAATTCAATCATACTTTATTTTACCTCGAATTTTGTTCCCGAGATATGTTAAGCACCCGCAAATTTTCTCAAAATTTTCTTCTGCAAATCATTTTATATTTGTATCGCTGATGCTTAACATTCAACGTTAAACATACTTTTTTTTGATACTTTTGAATTTTTGGCTAATAAAAAGTATTTATATATTTTTTAAATAAATATTCTGTATTCAAACAGCCTATATTTAATTTAAAATTGTTTACCTATCCGGCTTTTGTAGCCTTTAATCAAATTTTACTTCACTTGCCAGTTCTTTCAATTTTGGATTTGGCGCGGACATAAATTGGCGACTAATCGCGAACTACATCTAGGGACTTTAATGGCACCGCAGGTTAATCTTCAAATCCTGCGAATATCGGCCGGCAGAATTCCACCGTATTCGAGATCAGAAAATATGTAATAATCTCCAACTGTGGGTATTGTTATTGGTACCAATTCATGGAGAATGTGTTATCGTATTTCTTGTTATTAGCGGTCTAAGGATGAGATTGATGAGAAGATGTGGTTTAAATGTCGCCTACATATCTACACGTATATTATACACGTCTTCTACACGTATATTTCATTGTTAGGTTGGCTATTATCGCTTACAACGGAAAAAGCACATCCGTGTATTTGTTTATAAAAAATATCATAATATAGCAATAAGTTGAATAGACATGGTTTAACTTCTACTAAATCGCTAATGTTTAAATCTGCACGTATGTGTAGGGTATTTGCCAGGAAATTCGTTATTATCAATGTTGTTATTAGTGTGATTAGTTTTTGGAAAAATTAAATTTCGCCCTAGGCTTAAAAACATACTACATGGTGTCGATCTGAAAAGCTTTTCCACCCCCGGTTTCATGCTGCTTTCCACGAAGTGAAAAGCGTGCAACACTTTCTGAAAATTTCCAGGAAGTTTATCTCGCACATCCGGGAAAGGGAGAAATCAATCTCATTCCCGGAATCCATCTAAATCCAGTGAAACAGAGATATTCCTAAAATTATGTACCACAGTAAACATTTCAATTTTCTCAAATAAAAGTCTTTGGCTGAATTTAACCGAATTGAATTAAAAATGGAAAACTTCTTATCATTGAATAGACTTGGCCTAACGTAAATCTACAAAAGTTAACCTGCAAAGATAGAGCTGCCAGTGCTTTATAAATATTCATGAGACACTCATTATAAAATGAAAGCATTAATTAACTCTAACCATGTATTCTTTTTTCCTCTAGATTAATAACAACAGAAAACATCGAAATGGAATCCTGGTTAGTAGACGTGAAAAGAGTGAGAATTCCGAGACCAAAATTCGGTGCAGGAAGTCGATGCGGGACGTCTTACCCGATTGAACCACCTAAAGACTACGGATTTGAAGAACTGCAAGCTGCGGAAGCATTCAAATTGCGTGCAGCATCCAGTTTGGCAAAGGAAACAGAAGAATTACGAAGGGCTATACAACAGAAGCTGTAACTTCTGTATTTCGGTTTTATCGATATCATTAACACGTTTATTACTCACGTACTTATTATCTCGAGTATCCGTTAAGAAAATTAGTGTAAATTGCGTAGAAAGAAGGTTGTTTGTCATGTAGATCATTCAATATTTTGTTAACGTACTTTTGTAAGTTACCGAACTTCCAGAACAAGTATTATTAAAATAGACAACACATGTGTGCACTCACATGCATATCCTCTGCAGCTCTTGGTTTCGTTCGCTATTACAAGGGACATCATCAACAGTATTCGCAAGGAAAGAACTTTTATTTTCCTCTGTAAACCTCCGCAAGAGAATAAGACATTGATAATATCACTTGTAATCTTGAACGAAATGCCGATGTTACTTCTCTGAAAATTACGATTAAAGCAGATGCATATTCCTAATATTTAGGTATAAAACAGCAAAACTGTCTTCCATGCTATAATGAATATAAATAAGCGAGACTGGACTAACTCGAATTAAATACGAACAATTCAGTTTTATTTTATCTTTTACTATTATTTTATTATGATTTTTTTGTTATTTTGAGTTTTGTTTTTTTATATACACCACAAATACATCACGTAGAATAAGTAGGACGATTAGTAAACATTTAGTTATAAGTCTAGTGGTAATACTTAAAATAAAAACTGTGATATACATTTCTTTTAATCTTATGTAGAAAAGAAATAAAACTACGCCTGCATTTTGTTTTTATGTTCTGTAAATGTCTTCCTTTGATCAAATTAACTGAAACCGAAGATATCTCCTCAATCTATCGAAGATTTAAAATGATATTTTACATGTACACTAATCATTCATAGCTTAGAAATTATATAGCATCAAAATCCAAAAACTTCATATGTAGTAACCAGACAGACTATTTGATCACTGTTGGTGCTTGGTCTTACCAGTCTGCACATACAATCATGCTAAAGCGATGTTGAAACCGGATTTGACGAAATAGATGCGGATATTGTAAAGCCCACGTATGCAAATTCGTCCCTAGTGAAATGTGCTCATCTATTTTAACCCACGCCTACGTATAGATAGACACTATTGTCGTAGATTCTATGCCAAAAGCGTAGAGTAGACGTGTATGAACATAAATTTACGTTAGAAAGTATGCAAAGACATGTAAATTAAAATTGTTACGTCAATAGATAATTACGATTTTGTTTGGTACTGGAGCAAGAAAACTACTACTGCTGCAAGAAAATCGCAGAATCAATTGCAAACAATCACAAGTACGTAAGTGAGTTTGGTTAAGTGGTTACAAGTGAAATAACCACTGTAAAGTTAGAATTGTTGGAGCGAAAAATCACATCTTACTTTAAAAATGTCAGTTCCTTTGCGTAATTCCTATAAATAAATTCATACTACTAATTTTGTAATTTTATATCAGAATTATATAATAGTATTTGTAATGCAAAATGCTCTAGTGTAGTATCGATGATTACCTAAACATTACTCAAGATCAATTAAAAGTGTCATTCCTATAAATTTCTCATGGATTTAAAACATAAAATATTTCATTTTAGAAAAAACACATCTTCTGAAAGCATGAAACAATTTCATTTATCGACAAATGGGGATACAAACTTAAAGAGGGATTGAAAAAATGATTTTACCGAGATAGGGGGGTAAATTTTTAATCCCTTCAACTTAACTACGAAAAATTATACCAAATGTTTTTATATCGTTTTTTCAAATGATTCTTATTAGAGAAAAAAATCTTCATTTTTGGAATCGTCAATAAACTTCGTAATTAAAACGTAGAATGTGATAGAAAATGCTTGCAGAAACGACACTCACTTTTTAAGCAAGAAAAACAATTAAATTTAAAAGTATTGCCACGGAAAGTTCCAAGTACAGAAAATATTATTGTGTTTTAAAGTGTTTTAAATTTATTTATTAAATTTAACAACTTTATACGGGACAAGTATAATAGCTTTTGTCTAAAGATTCTAGAATGAGAAGATACTGAGGTTTAAAACAATTAATACAATATCTTAGCCATCACATTTTTTCCATGCTCATAAATTGAGTAACTGTGAAGTCCTAGAGGAACTTATGAATACTTAGGATATACGATTTTTTATTCTCCGATCTACAACTTTTACTTATAAAATACTTAATAACTGTAAAGAAAGAAGTTGTTTCACATTATATCATAATTGAAAGCATTCGCGTCTTCATTTATATTTAATATGTTTTTCTGCTGTTTTGAACTAAGTAGTTTTCAGTAAATGATGTGTTAATTATGAATATTTTCTTGTTTGCGTGTTTATTTATACGAAATGCATTTTTCCTGATATTCTGTGGCATTAGAATGTTTTAAAATTATGTTTGTGTGCTAATATGGTTCGTAAATGCGTGGTCAGTTTATTTATTTAGATGGTTTTTTATAGGTTGTGATTAGCTTTTTATATTATTATACAGGGTGTCCCAAATTCGATGCTCACCATTGGTATCTTGGAAATGGTAAGAGCTACAGTTAATTGGAAAGCTGCGTAAAGAAAAAAGTTGTTTGGCATGATCTCCGGAAACTATACATCTTTATATAGCTACAAACTTTTGTTTTACAAATAAATGAATTTTTAGGTTGTTTGTGAAATCTGTAATTCAAATTTTTCATAATAGACACAAACGTTAGTGAGTTTGAATATTTGATGAAGTATTTACACCATTTATCCAAAACTGCCCCTTTCGTTTTTTAAACACATTTGGGCTCTAACAAATATTTGTTTATTAAATTAAAATTAAGTTTTTATATTGCGTGGTTTAGTAAAAATGACACAACATAAATATCGCACAATTTTGATTCATACAATTAGAAATTTGATTAGAAATCATGCAATTAGATTATATGAATGTGTAAGAAATAAATATACATTTCTGGTTATGAATTCATTAATGCTCCCTTACATCTCTATTTTCACGGGTACACCGATATAAAATATAATCTAAATAACCAATAGAGAACAATAGATATATACAAAAATATACAGGTGCTCCAAATTCGATGCTCACCATTGGTATTTTGGAAACGGTAAGAGCTATAGACTCGGTTAAATGGAACAGTATAGGATATTTATGTAAACTGTTCAGACCTTCTTTTGTTTTTCCAAAAAAAAAATAAATCACCTACTAGAAAATTGTTATTTTCTTCAAATGTGAATACTTTCCATATTATTTATCGTATCAAAAAATTTCGAGGAAAAAAGTTGTAGATATCAAAACGTTCTCTAGGATAAATTATAAAAATATTTTTTACCTTCCACCAGTTTCGAGTTATGACCCAAAGTTTTATTTTTTTAAATTGAAACCTTAGTTGATCTTGGCATTATTAAATTACTTGAGTTTTTCTCTTTCCAACGATAGTTTAGGAGATATGAAGAAAAATCATATTCTACACAGATTTTAACCCACATTACGCTGTCCATGATTGAAACAAAAGATTACACATCTGCCAATAATTTTGTAAAACCACTCTCGCATCATAAGTTGTAGTTGCCGTCAATTATTCATATTCTACATTGATAATGGCGTTTTTAATTGAAATGTTTCATTGAAATGTTTTTTCTTTTTGATTTTCCATGGAAGAAAATAACCGATTTTTTCAGGTTATTTACAAATAAACTCAAGTAATGATCAAGCCCAACAATCAAGTAATAATTGTTGGGCTATATTCAGATGGTTGAAAAGTTAACCCTTTCCATTGTAGTTTTCGCATCAAAAAACAGTATAAACCATCGTTTTGATGAAATGGAAAATAATTAGTTGCTGTTCTTGTAACTAGATTAAAGTGTGACTAATCTTGTGCGTAACAAACATATATTCAAACCCCACGGAAACGTCCCACGGAAAAAATTAACGTTTTAGAGTTTACTTTAATAATGAAAATGAGTCGTTTTTGCAACACTTGGGCGAAGGGAAAGCGGAATTTTTTGTCATAACTGCTGTTTGCATACACAGGAGTGTTTTAATTATTTTGTATAGTTTTTTTCCTACTTTTTTGTTTATGTACATTTTTGTACATATCTATTTAGATTACATTTTGTATCGGTGTACCTGTGAAAACAGAGCCCGAAACATGTAAGGTAGTATTAATGAATTCATAACCAGAAATATACATTTATTTCTTACACATTCATATAATCTATGGTCATGAAATGACATGTTTTCAATTTCATGGCCGCCCACGACCCAGATAATTGTTGATATCGCGATCAAATTTCTAATCCTATGAATCAAAATTGTGCGATTTTATGTTGTGTTATTTTTACTAAACCACACAATATAAAAACTTAATTTAAAAAAAAAATTATTAGAACCTAAATGCGCCAATCATTTGAGGCATAGTTTTGTAATCCCATTGCAGCCATTAAATGAGGAATATCGCTGCAAAACCCAAAATCATTGTCTTCAGAAAAGAAAGGGAGTAAATTCTTTACCCTTCTGCGATAGACCGACATATTTGTTTCTGCTGTTACTAGATTTCTTTCTTTCAATCGAGAAGCTAGAAGTTCCGATGCTATTTTTGACAGTCCGAGATCTCTGATCGAATCAGTAAAAGTAACTTATTTATCCTTATCATCATCACTATCTGATGGGTGTTCCTGAGATGGTGGTCGTTCGACGATGAACCAAATACGTTGAATATATCTAAATGTGGGACACCTGGAAGGAAAATGGCCTCCTGGGACCATTAATCGAAATAGTTTGAGTGGGTGGTTTCTGGGAAACGTCCCAGAGATGTTTCGTTTCTCTTTGTTTTTTTTTTACTAATAACAGCAAATGATGATGTTTGGTTAAAGTAGTCACCGCAAGTCATTTCGGCCCGCAGTACATAAAATGATAGTGCTTATAGACAACACTATTTTCTGTAGGGTGTGCAATTTTTATGCAGATTTGTTGGATAGTTGTTAAGAAATTAATTTTATTAAACTTCTTCATCCCTATAACGTCGTCGAAACCCGGCACCTTGACGAATATGCCTTTTAATAAAACAGTAACTAAATGAGGTGTAATTTTGAACTGTTTCTGCTTTTGTAGATCATTAATTGCTCTATTGGCCGGTTTTTATTTTATTGAAAATGGTTAGCAACTTTTTTTTCTATTCGCTGTTAATGTTAGGAGCCAATGCTTTTGTCGGCGATAGTAGTATTATCTAACATAAATATTGATAAAAAGTCATCTTCATACATTTCTTCTGTAATATTGAAATGTTTGGTCATGTTAAAACATTCGGTTAATTTACAGAGTTATACTAAAATAAAGAATATTAAATTGAACAAGAGTAGCGTGTCTTTTATAGAGTTCAAATAAAACACTAAATATATGGACTCGTAAGGCCTTAACCTATTGATTATAATGTTTATAATCACCACCCACAAATATTTTCATTTATGAGTGGACGCTTTTTGCTACCTAAGCAAGTTCTGTTGCAGAATACCCAATTTAATCATCTTCGAAATTACAAGTCTTACGCTTCGAGTAGAACTTCATATTATACGCCCTTAGTATTCATAAGCTGTCAGTTTAATGAACTTGTTCAAAGAACCCGCGGGGCAAACTCGCGCCGAAGTTGCAATTTTCGCCTAATTGGATTTTCCGTCCATTCTAAAACCATAGAGAACGGAACCTTCGCGAAATCGTTAACTTCCTCGTTTTTCAAAAACATTAAAAAATCTCTATGAATATTTACCGAATCCGGATAATCCTGCTGGTGGAGGGCGGTGTCGCTGCCCCTCCTGGACTCACCGGGACTCGAGTGCCTGCGGCTGCCAGTTCCTGCGGGATTGTCCTCATCGCCGCTCGCGTAATCCTGAAAATTAAATCGAACTTGCGGTGAACCGAAAAAGATTTCTGCAAGTCGCTCGAGTACGGCTCTGACCAGACGTGGAAATAAAAAAAGGACGAAACAGAATCGTGAAAGTAGAGCATCGCTTGTTTCCGGATGAAAATCTCTAAACAAAGGAACGTCGGTTGGAATTACGCGAACCGCACGCGTTCGTAATTGAGGCAATAAATAAATCTACTGAACTCTTTCATACGTTGTTTCGGATTATTCAAAAGTAAGCGTCCATTTCATTGCTTACCTTTGAATAGTTATTATAATTGTAAAGAATTAAAGAAAAAAATATTCATATCTTCCAGGCAATTTGTTTTTGTAAGAAGAATGTTAAGACTAATCAACAGCTAAAAATAATTAACAAGTTGCAATCAAACTAGTTGCCAGTCACTACAAATAATAATTTTTCGATCATTTAACCTAAAATTTCAACCGACCATTTCAACTGACAAAACCTATAATTTTGTAGGACTGTGTTTCTAATAAGCAACCTGTATGTTTTTAGATGATATCTAAACTACGATTTCAGTTTTCTAACTTCCTATTAAACATATCTTCTACTAAAACTAAATACTAGATGGCAATTTCATAAAATAAAAAATCCGTAAAATTCCTGTACATTCACGATTCCACTAGTAATTTAAATAGTATTTAGTCGTTTTCGAAAAAAGTGTATAGTGTGCGTGTGGCTAAAATGTAACAATGATAGAAATATGTCGGTGCTGAGTGCTACAAAACACGTCAAGGCAAATCTGCAATTTTTACTACTATTTTTTACCGAACATTGCGGATTTGTCCCGAAACACTACTGCAAGCCTAAGAAGACGTATAATAATAACAACGATAATAATAATAAGGAAAACAAGACAGATAGATAGAGATGTAACGATATTAAAACCAAGAACACACCGACCACACAGAGTCAAGTATACATAGTGTAGTTTGTAAAGTGGCAACAATCACCTGTGTTTTTTCAGCCATTTCAGTTAAGTGTTTTCCGGCGGAATTGGCTGCGCTTGCAGGCCTACCTCTAGAAGAACAAACGTCATTAAAATTTGTCGTGTGTTTTTTTGATCGATTTAGATTCTTCTATTTAGTCGTTATGGTTTTATAAGCCTGTATTGACGACAAGATATTTTTGTAATCATCAAAAATGAGATTTCGTTAATTTTATTTTAAAGCTAATTCTATTTTCCATGTTTTAACAGTGTGTTGTCGTTTCAGGAAATTCAGTAAGATTGAAATTTGCCCGGAGAATCAATAGTTTAACTAAATCCAATCTTAATAGTTACATCTTGTCGTCAATAAGTTTTCTTTTCTTTATTTTAGAGGTATTATTGTTAATTTCGATACTGTTTATTTCTTTTTGCGGTCTCACCTTTGTATTCGATCACTAATGGCCATACCAACTCCAGAATCTTCGCTAGGCGAGCGGTATTCGTCTTCATTGTATGAATATTCCTGTAATTGTAGTATTTTTTTGGTATACATTTTCATCCGCATTCAACATTTGAATAACATTTTTTATGATATAGTTTTATCGTGTGATAATTTGACGATTATGTAATGCGAAGCAGTCAACCAAAAGCATTATTGAATATACTAGGTATTTATTTAGTAATATTTGAATTATGGGTGCGCAATTTTCTATAGGTATTATTAATCACATTAAAAAGAATAATTCCAATGCAGTTTTTAAATATTTTTGAAGAGAAAAAACATATAGGTGGCGGAGCAGTGCTGTTGATTGACGTTTTCTTTTTTATGTAAAGATAATTAATTAATATTTTTAATACTTTATTTACTACAGGTAATTATAATTATATTATATTAGTACCTGAAAGAAATCTTTATTACGTTCATAAAATGTATGTTATTTATTATTTTACGTTACGCTGTCTAATAGGTTTATTTATACAGTGTTATGTTAGAACTTTTTGTCTTGCTGTAGAAGTGTTATAGTTGATATTTTGCAGCAAGCAGCACATATTTCTAAAACGCTAACGATTGTTTCAAATTAAACAAAACTGCACAACAAATTGTATTGGATGTGAGTTCATACTCACGTCATATCCGGGCATCAAAATTGAATGGTTTGCATCAGGAACTGCTCCTTTTCTCTGAAATTAAAGAAAACTCTCAGCAATAATAATAATAATAAATTCATTCATTGTTTACTGCTTTATTTACTGCACCAAACAGGACAGGAAACGAGGATTACAGAAAAATTGCACACTAGACCTTAATTACTGAAAACAATTAGACTGGGCGGTGCTCAACCCGACCCACTGCAATTTCAAAGTTTTAATGGCAGTTCTCTCTTGTAGATAGGCTGCTATTAGGGCCTTTTTATGCTGTTTGCGCGGACGTAGGGCGAATTCTTTATTACCGTTATAAAATCGCTACGAGAAGTGTAGAACCGCTTTTCGAACATCCTTTTATACGCATATTCGGTGGCTTACTCACCCTGGAATGCCTGTAATCGTGTTCCCTGGGATCCCTCCTTCTGGGCAAATCGACCTCGCTCCTGTACACTAGCTCATCGAAGCGCATCCTGTCTTCCAGGGCGACTATTTCGCGTATTTCAGTCATCAGCGTGTACTGAAAAACCAACATTTTTTTTCAATTTAAACATTTTATTAATATTTCAATGTGATGATCGTACCTTTTCGGCTGTATTGAGTAGTTCAGTCAGTACTTGTACAAAGGCATCTATGGTCATATGTCTAGCGGAATATTCATCGGTATAATAACACAGTGTTGTAAATTCAGGTTTGGACAGCAAGCATCTGGCCTTCTCCTCGACCATTTGCATGGATGCAGCCCACTTCCTTGTCGCTTGAACTGCCCGACTCCTAAATAATTAAGTAATTTTGTTATATCCACCTTCTACTGTTAGCATCAAAATATGTTAACAATAACACAATCCTTTGGAGAAGAGCACATAGAACGAATAAAAAAAGTTAATTACCCTGGGCTGCACAAATCCCATTCCCGGTCGTACGCTGTACAAGAATGCGGTACTTTCCCGACATCCCTCACGAGCAGAGACATCCGCTTGTGATATTTGAGCTGCGAAACGGCCTCATCGTGGGTCACGTCGAGGAAACACTGCCCGTTGACTTCGAGGATTTGATCGCCAACCTAAAAAGACGAAGAATAAAATTCTAGTGAAGTAAACCTGTTCCCTCCAATTATCACATAATTTCTGTGATTAAATTCTATTAATCACATTAATGCAAGGCAAAATAGTGCGGAGTGGAAGAGGAGCCCACGCGGATGTCCTTTTCAATCCTGCTGAAAGCTACAAACGAGCTTCTGTTCTATTTATAGCCGAACACGTTCCGGTTCATTTAGAGGTGTGGCGATGGTGGGATGGCATGGATAATGGGTTTAATTCCGATCTATTTACTAATTAACCGTCTGAGGGGGTCGCTTCTACGTGCTGACGGGGATACTGTTGTACGTTGGACAACAGTGAAGCTGTGCTTCGAGTTTCAACTTCGCGACCTCCCATCTCCGGTTCTGTTGGTCCTCGACGGATTTTCTTTTGTTGCACAATCTAGTTTAGATGAAGTTTAGATGGACTTTAATTGTACTGGTGGATACTTAGTCTATTCGGTAATAATACCACTCTTCATACTCAATATATCAGTAATTAAATTCGTGTACTATGATTTTTCTACTCCTATTATTTTAAATAATGCAGTAACAATACATTTTAGGGCAAAATTAATTATCCTTTGTTCTTAATGAAAGAGTTCACACACCAGCTCCATCTAGAGCAGTGGTTCCCAAAGTGGTCCAGGTGGACCACTAGGGGTCCACGGGAGACTCGACGGGGGTCTACGTTGGGCGTGACAAAAAATGGGGGTCTACACTTTGTAAGCGGGGGTGC
>JAWQRJ010003546.1:0-11929 GCA_033557515.1 Diorygopyx duplodentatus | reverse complement strand
CTTTAATTATCTAGTATTAGATTTTTACAACAGAAAAATAACTGAAGAACCACATTTTGGAGATATTGAAAGAAATTCATTGTGGAAGCTCATAGGTGCAATCAAATATATGGAAGGCCACCTTATGTAGTTGAACATTAATTTATGATTGTAACAATGGTGAAGCGAATGAACAATAAAAGAATTTCACTCAAAGTTGAGACCAATCTCAAACAATTCCCTGCACCGGAATCTTTAAATCGTGCAAATATCTGCAACATTGCCTGGCCGTTTCGAAAACGGTGCAGACAAACAAATAAATATATTACATGGTAATAATCAGCCCATTTATTCCACTTTATTTTAACTGGTGCTCGCGCATCCGACCTTTAAAAAAAACAGTTTATTGTCGCCTATACCTCGTTTAAGTTAACTTTAGTGTACATAGAAATTTTAAAATGTTGTCTTTTTTATTTTTAATCTTGTTGTATTTATTTATTTATCCGTGTTGTGTTACTTTGATATTTTGTCCTATGATCTACATTTTTTAAATATTATCCTACTTTTGCTTTTGCTGAAAACAATAGATTTACTATGGGTCCAGAACCGCAAAGGCCATAATAATGAATTTTTATCTGCCATCTGCAATTTATATTTTTATTATAATTATATTATATTAATTTTTAAAATAAATATTATGCAATAATTGCTAATATTTTATTACTAAGGTTTTGTCTTGTTGCATAAAGTACCTATTTTGTCACGTACCTTTTTGTTTCAGAAAATTTTAGCGTATTCCTTCTGGATTTTTAATTTTGTACATTCGAGTATATAAATAAAATCATTATTATTAATAGTTGTGCTTAAAATATTTGATTCATTGGCTTTTTATTACTAATACTAGTAATTAAAATTTATTAATAACTAGTTTTACTAATTAAAGTTATTGACATTCACACTCTGAAATACAATTCGTAATAATTGTTCTTTTCAATTTCAGGTAGATCTAGAAAAGTTAGATTACCATCACTACTTACCTCTACTGTTTGAAGGCCTTTCTGAAGTCGAAGAACCATACAAGTTTATCGCACAGCAGGGCATTCACGATATGTTGACACATGGTGGCAAGAAAATCTTTCCATGTATCCCGCAAGTGATCATACCCATCAAAAGTAACGTATACTACAGTTATTGCAGTTATCTATATATTTCGGTGAATCTATCAATACCTAAAAACGCCCACGTTTTTAATATCTGAAGCAAAAATTATTCTTTATAGAAAGTCCTCAGTGATAGGCAAAATGCCAATATACTATGCACTGTGTTAAAAACTAAGGTTTCATGTTTACTTATTTTTTAAATACTTATGATTACATTATATCTATAACCAAAAACACCAAAATTATAAAGAATAACTTTTTCTTGACAAATGAAAAACGAACATGAGAACTTAGGGGTTATAGGTCATATTAGCCAATGTACTAGTACTTTTCTCTTTTTGCAGATGCACTAAATACAAAAAACAAAGAGGTGATGTGTTCCACTTTGAGGGTACTCCAGCACCTTGTTAAATCTGGGGACTTCATTGGCGAAGCTCTGGTACCATACTACAGACAAATTCTACCGGTATTGAACATTTTTAAAGAGAGGAATGTCAATTGCGGTGATGGTATTGATTATAGCCAAATGAGGGGCGAAAACCTGGCTGACATAATCAACGAGACCCTAGAAACTCTTGAGCAGTACGGAGGAGAAGATGCTTTTATCAACATCAAATATCTTATACCGACCTATGAATCCTGCATTATGAATTGAACAAATCCTGTAGTGTTCCCTAATGCGTAAATTAAAAGATATACACCATTAGCAAATGATTACTTTATTATGGAAACGTTAATTTAAGTTATTATAAGCGATAATTTTATTGTACACATCTTCTTCGCGAAGGTAGAACTTATTTACTTGGCTGCTTTGCCTTTTGTTTCTCTAACTGTGCCCTGAAATAAAAATTGAAATGAGAAAAGATAATAAATCACTAAGTCAAAATGAGCGTATGAAAATAACTCATAATAATCCTCCAATATGCAGCCTACCCAGAATATACAGAGAAAAAGATAAATGGATTTCAAAAGTTGTACATAGATTTATTTGTGTAAAGACTACCCATTCGACTTACGTTTTTAAATAGTTACAATAGCATATCATGCTGCCTTAAAAATAAGACGAACATTTCTTGTTAACTATCACAAGGCAGTATGAAATTGACAGCTTCTGGGTTAACACTTAGTGGATAACTTGATCATTTTAAATTAATTAAACTAGTAATCTGAAAACAGAAGTAAACAAATAGCTGTAGAAATATACTATCAAAACCACAACTTCTGTTACTATTTAAAAATATCGCAAATACAATAACAATGTAGAGTAGTAAATTGTGAAATTAATAATTCCTTCCTATTGCATAGACTCTCAGGTCACATAGATGCCAAATGTCCGAAATTTGTTTGTCCCCACTACGAGTACAAACAAAAACACTTCAGATAAACAACAATTTGTTTTGTTTTCAATTCAATGGCTTTTCATTCCCCTAAATATTAACTCATGGACAGACTAAATGGAGGCAGGTGCACAGCATACAAATGTGATGTAAACATACATAGTGTGTATTTGTTATGAACAGCAGTGATATTAACATGTTTTGCATTGAAACTCTTTTGTACTTTGTATTTTTCTGAGATTTATTGATTAAGCGAAAGTATATTTGAGTGAAAATGACCAAAACATGTACAGAGGAAAGCCTAATCTTCCGGTTGGTTAACAGACAAGATAGATGCATATAAATTGTCTAAAAAAAATTGAAGCCTGAAGTTGTAATAAAAGCTACATCGGTTCAACACCCTGACCGCTAAAACAGCACAACTCTAACAAAACATGTATTCAAAGAAAACCATGAAATCAATTGGTGGAAGGAAAAGCAAACAGAAATAAAAAAACACATCAAAACGAATCCATATATCCGCTAAATAACTGCTAAAAGGATACTTAAGGTTTACCACGCGAGGATTAAAAAGTGATAGGAAAATGGAGATCCCGGAACTAAATATCTTACCATCAAGTTAGAATGTCGTGGTCAAGCGCCAATTATTTATTGGTTACTTGTTTGCTGTCGATTTTCGAAGGACCCTAAGTCGTTCTAAAGATTTAATACTGATTTGTGATAATTTGTGTAGTATTAGATGGTAACGTCATTGGCCCGTTTTTTATGCAAGGAACATTAACGTCTGCAGGCTACTTGAAGCTATTACAAAAGCTATAATCTAAGCTATTACAAAGATTATTAAAGATTGCTACAGGAAAAGAAAATACATGTGCTGAGACAACAGTGACAACCAGCATTGAATGGGCAAAGTTGAAGGGGTGTTTACACTTCATAGAATCAAATATTTCAGAAGAGACATTAACAACTTTTACTACAAGTTACAATCAGGATCTATGGACTGGTCCTTCTGAAGATACATCACTGTTTTACTTTGTTGTGGAAAAATACAAAGCACCAACTTGAAGTCAGAAATGAAAACAACTCTAGCAATGAAGACCCAATTGTATTAAATGATGTAGTTGTTCATGAAGAAGAAGAAACCAATGTTGGTATTTTATTACAACCACAAAATCTACAAAGGAGGATAAAAAACTCACTCCGTGCACAAACCATGGGAAAATCACAAGTATAATACAGAAATCAATATGGGCAAAAGACTGTCTTGTCGCGATACAAAATGTCATTTTTGTGGTGAGGTAAATTTAATGGAGTAATTTAATACAACACTTCAAGTGGGCCATTTTGTCCATCGTTTTGCCCACATGCTAAATGCTTAATATAACCCCCATAACATCTGTTGTGTTATTTTTAATAATAAATAATTTGTTGCCATTCCTACAGTGGGGCTAATTTATCGTCAGATGAGGATATTTGCCACTTAGCACTAAGAGTTTAAAAAAAACATTATGCCCACAATCAGATGCGATTACACTGAATTTATTACAAATAATAACCCCATAAGCAAAAGACAATTCTTATGTGTACATGTGGTACTATATAGAAATAATGCAAGGCATAGAGTATAAACAAGTATAAATACACAAAGGACACAAAAGTTTAAGGAAGAATCTAAAATGTCATTAGTCATTATAAAAGTTTTTTTAATAAAAAAAACTAAAAAAATATGATAGTATTTTAATAAAACTTTTGTTAGACTTTTAAAGTATCTACCAACACATGAGATAAGAACAACAAGAATTTCTAACCAAAAACTGAATCTCGAAAATCCGTCGTATCTCGAAAATCCCGAGACTAAACATCCGATGGTTATCTGACTTTTTTAATAAATCCTTGAATCTATCGCGAAAGTTTGTATTCAAACCGTTGAGATATTTGTATGTGAATTGCTGAAAATAAAGAAGTATTACTGTTTGTTTTTTAAATTGAAATTCAATCTCATTCTACTTTTTGGTTTGTTATCGAGTAATCATTCTGACTGTATGGTACATTAAACTTAACCTGACAAGTACTGCAGGCGAGGGATGAAAATTTCTCTTGGAAAACTGTTGAAGTGGGAATAATAATAAACCGAGAGGCCTATTCTGACTATAAGAACTGTCGAGGTCAAGATGAAGAGAAATAACTTCAAACATTAAAATGTCCAATCAAACTCCATCGCACAGATTAAATAAAAAAGATTTGCAATGCAAAAGCATAGGTGGTCCCTGCCGACGGCCGGGCCGGGCAGGTTTTGACCTTTACACTCCTTCCCCTGGACCTTCTAGCAATTAACACAATTTATAAATAATTTTAAAATAATAAAAGGTGATGCCCTGGCTTACTGTCTTATATTACTCTTTCGTTAATGTTTTTCCTTACTAGGAAAAATGTATATTATATGTGGAATTTTATAGCATTCATCTCTTTTTCACTACATTAAACTATCTTAATTACCAAAAAATTGTGGCATATTTTTACAAAAATTTGGGAACAAATTTTTATTGGTGATTGGTGGTTAAAAAATACTTTTTAAAATCTGCGGAAGATTTTGAAAATATTTATACCACACACCATATCTCCCGCTCATTTTTAACTCAATTTTTAAATTTAATTTTAAATTCAATACGTACTTTTATCACTGACTAAATTACCTATCACATGTACCTATTTTTTAACTAATGTTATAATAATTGCAAGGTTAGGACTGTGTGGGATAAATCAAGTGTGGCAATCAGGTTAGAAAACAACCTCCACCTTATCAATTAGTCTAGGCAGAAGGGTTTTGCTGTTAACGTTCTTCTTGAGTAACTTGATATTACCCCTATTGTCTGTACGAATAACGGCAATAAATTAGTTATTAAAAATAAGATAATGTCAACAGATGTTATGCTGGTTACATTAAGCGTTTTGCATGTGGGCAAAACGCTACACTTGACGTGTTACATTAAATTACTACATTAAATTTCTCTTCACCTCCACACAAACTTGACATTTTGTCATGTCGTATATAGGCGTACTATAATTATGAAATTTGAGACAGGGACAGCAATGGCCAGATGGAAAAAAATCCCTTAAAAATGTAGTTTTATTCAACTAATAAAACAAAATATAACTATAAAAATCCGCACTGCCAAAACTGTTTTCCCATACTACAAATATTATTCGCACGCAAAGTCCAATAATATATTTCTCCAATAATAATATATTAGTGATAAAATTATTCGGAGGTGCACGGCCGAATAATCACTGCCTGAATGTACACAAAAGAATGTTAATAATGAATGGTACACAAAAGAACAATAAACTATTTGAGAAAGAAATGTCAACATTACTGTGTTATAAAGATTTAATACCTTAACTGCTTGTTGAAATCATCCTCAATGTTATCATCTTCCCAATTATCCTCCCAAACACTTATATCCTGATCATCCTTCTCTTTTCCAGTCCAATCTAAAAAATATAAGTAATTTTTTAAAGCAAGTCACCCTACATAACCTTAAATTATTTACCTTCCACTGGGAATTCTTCAAATTCATCATCCTCTTCTAAAACGCCAAGATCCAACTTTGGTTTCTCTGTAGCCATTGCTTATAACGTGCTTACAAGAAACAACAATTAAATAGGAGACAAATAAGGGACTGGCGCTTTATAACCTATCGAATTTACAGTATCAAGTGACACGAATTTAGCTTTGAATCACCTTCGAATACAACAGAATAACCAACTAAAAACACAATACAATTAAAATGTTCCCATCTTCGAGCAGTATTCTAAAATAATGTTAAATCAAATAAACTTAAATAAATACAACAAATTTTAAAAATTACTTATTTGTAAAAAGATGTTCATTCCGTTACATAATATCAGTAATCATTGTAATATTGCCAATATTGGTGTTTGGTGATTTTAATTGCTGATAAAAGTAACTAAAGTCGCTACTTCACAGTTGTTTTGAAGTTTTTAAATGTCAAATATGCCAATTTTATTTTATCTTCAAATTACATAGTTTTTCTGTGAAATGGATATAAAGGAGGATGTTATAACTTACATAACAAACCAAAATGAAATTTTAGACGCTGTTCAACTGCCTACTCCATTCGCATTGATGTACAAAAAATGCTTTGAATGTGCCTTAAATTTAGACACCCTAAGTGATTATTTATTAAAAATTGATGCTATCATTGATTACCTTCACGATAAACTTCATACTGGGCATTGGAGCAAAGTCTCTACCACAACTAGAAATGGATATGCAGCTGCTTGTTACATCAAAGTAAGCATCACAGTAATTATGGAAATTTATAAGAACAAAACACACATTTAAACGAAACATTTTAAATGGGTAAAGAACATATTGATATATGAATGTGTACGTAAACTTTCAACACCTCCACAAACTATGTATAAAAGGACCAAAGATCTAATTATAAAAATGTCAGTCTAGTTTCAATTATCGTCCTACTACTCTTTTAATTCTCATTATTTATACATTGCAACTTCTATAACTAGAGTTCCAAAACCACTATAAAACTATGATTTTTTTATGTTATTTTAATGTTTGAAGGCTAAACTTCTTTAAATTGCCATATAAATTTCCGATAATTCAATAGGAACTCGAGTAGGAGCTAGGTGGCTTGGCGGTAAGACGTTTAACTCATAAGGCAGAGGTTCTCGAGAGAGAGAGAGACCACACTCTCGAGAGAGTGTGGTCAACCTTATATAATAATTATCTCCTACCCTGCGTGCTTCATAAGGCATGGTATAAGCCGTTGGTTCTGGCAACCAGACGAACACCTCTTGTCATTAAGAAAAAAGTAGCTCACACTAATTCTATGGGATTAAGTTCACAATGGTAAGGCAACAAATGAAGTATTGTAATGATGTTTCATTTGCTGACAAGGCGGATCATTTTAGACCATTTTGAATCATTGATGAACTGATATTAACAATTGTTTCGACAGATAGTAGTATTTGTCTAAATCCTATTTGTATATCTCCAACCACATAAATTCTTCTGGTGCTGTGGCTTTACACAAAGTTTCGCTACGTTCAGTTAAAATTTTGTTTTATTTGACTGGGCTATAAGTTATTTTAATAACCCATGAAAAACTATACACATACACTAATGATGTAATTATTTCTTATATATTTTTGTTTATTTGCTTACTGCAGACTCTGTTAATATTAAACAGCGGTAAACAAAGTTTGTTGTCCGATGCGATAAAAACTATCGACTTGGGAATTCTACTGGGTGGTCCTCTTTCTAAGAACCCCGACTTATTGCAAAAATCAGCAGCAAGAATAAATCGTGCTTTAATCGCAATTAATGGCAAATCATCAATTTTACAACCTACTCCTGTTTTACCATTCGATAGTGTAAGGAAATACTCACGGATTTCTTGTGAAAGTGTATGGGCAGAATCATTACCATCGTTAGAGAAGTTTACCAAACACCACTTTGATCCAGAAAAACCGGTCGTCATCAAAGGTACAATACAAACTCTCCTCAAGAAAATGCTATTTGATCATTTATAGTTTACAAATTTTGCATGTTCAGGTGCAATACATCATTGGCCCGCTTCGCAGAAATGGATATATTTACCGTACCTTGTGCAAATATTGGGGGAAAGGACAGTGCCTATCGAAATAGGTTCACAATATTCAGACGAAGATTGGTCCCAGAAGTTGATGACGTTTAAAGAATATGTAAAAAAATATTACCTTCAAAGCACCGATAAGGTGGGATATTTAGCCCAGCATGATTTGTTTTATCAAGTAAGAAGTATTAAATCCGTCAGTATATTGTTTAAACCTGGGAATGAATTATGTTCTTTTTTATAGGTACCAGAACTGAGAAAGGACTTCTCTGTCCCCGATTACTGTAGTGCAAGTAGAACAGATACTGAGGGCGATGAAGATGTTACTATTAACGCTTGGTTTGGTCCAGAAGGCACTGTATCATCTCTTCATTACGACCCAAAAGACAATCTTCTAGCACAGGTAGAACATTTATAGTTAAAACTTTGTGGCTTTTAATATCCTTAGATAATGAAGTTTTGTGGAATTATTGTTAATGCCCTGCATGTTGAAACTATTAATATAAATAAAAATTGAACTTTGTTAGTACCTAATCAGTAACAAAAGTCACTATTGCTGAATTGCAGAAAATCGATTTTTTGAAAACAAAATTAGCCTTGCAAGATAAACTTCTAAAAACATAATTATTTAGGATTGCCTTTCTTAGGTTTATGGCATCAAACAAGTCATTATGTTTTCACCAGCGGACAGTGATAATCTATATCCCCATCCATCCGAAATGTTATTCAACACAGCCCAAGTGGATCCGACAGAACCAGATCTAGAAAAATTTCCAAAATTCAAAAACGCAAAATTATACAAGTGCCTGCTACAACACGGAGACATGCTTTATATTCCTCGGAAATGGTGGCATCATGTAACTAGCTTCGACAGAAGTTTTTCTATAAACTTCTGGTGGTCTTAAAAATCAATGTATTTGTATATTATATTTGTTTTTAATAAATTTTAAATACTTTGTGCATTTTATGGTCTAATTGATTTAATATTTTGCATGTTTGAAACTTCCATTTAGCCCATGAATAAACAAATGTACGTGTTATCTGTAACCTTCACAAATCAACAGATTTTGCAGTTTTTCAAAAATTTCCTATAACCATAAGCTTTATAAAAAAAAGAAAATTTAAATGAGTTATAAAAAGAAGGAACGAATAGAAAACAAATCTATAATGCTCCTGAATAAATATTCTAGAATTCGAAAACATGAGTCTCCACCTAATGTCTAATTATGGTATTAAGTGTGACAAACATTAACGCACAGCATTTTGAATGTACCCTTTACAAAATTCCCTTTAATTTAATTTGTCTAACGTCTAATAACAGCTGTTCAGTATATCCGTGAATTTATTATTCATAGGAGGTTGGTTTATTTCTTAAGTTCAGGATATAAAATAACTAATTCGAAGAAGATAGAAATATCACTTTTGCAAAATTTTTGTAATTCAGCCCCTTTATTTAAAATCTCATTTTCGGATAAATGGCAGAAGGTTTTTGGTAAAAGAGAATCAAATTTTTCTACCACATGTAAAAGAGATTGAAACCTAGAGTTTAAGATGTATATTACATCTAAAACACGGTAGAAATCGTTTATCTTAAAATTTTGTTCTTTGTCGATTATTCGATGAAGAACTGATTATGAACTGTATGTTGACGTTTACTTTCAAACTTACTTTACATTCACAACTAATTTTGCCAGACCCTGTATTACAGGTATCTTATCTATCTTCACACACAGATGTCACTAGCTGCCCAAAATAAGTTCTAATTTCTAATATTTATCCATATTTTATGTTTTGAGAAGTGCGAATATCAAGATTTCATAAGGTACAAGTATTTGAACCCTATCTCAAACGATAAGAATTCATTGCGACATAATTATCAATACTTAACCAAATTCGTTGAAAAACAGTTGCTACACGTCAGTTCAGTTGTCAAATTCCAGTCGTACAAACAATCGTATGAGTCACTAGGGACGATCTAAAAAAGTTAACTTATAAATAGCCGATGTAAGCTGCAAACCAGTTATATATTTAAAGCCACGTAGAACAACGTGATATGCAGCTACGCTAGTTTCCGCGTTGAAATTTGAACTAATTTCTCTTTTTAGCCCCGAAGAAACTCAGTAACCATGAGTTTACAGTGGACCTTAATTGCCGGTTTTTTATATTTCGAAATAGCCATAGTACTACTACTTGTGCTGCCCATTGCTAGTCCGAGAAAATGGAACAGCTTCTTCAAATCAAAATTCCTCCAAGGATTGCAACGTCAAGCGAGTATCTACTTCATGATTCTGCTCGCTATACTGTTCCTGTTTTTGTTGGACGCTATCCGTGAAATGAGGAAGTATTCACATGGCAGTGGTAAGTGTTAATTAAAGTTGAATTTAATTCATTGAGCCTGTTAAATTTTTGTACATTTTTACACACATCATCAAATTTAATTGGACTAAACACGTGACCAGATTATGCTTATTGAGGGTGGACAAATTCGAAAGTGTTGCATGATCTTATTATTGCATATGTGTCATGTGTCTTGCGTGTTGAAATTTCCCTTACTATGTGTTATTTATTGTATCCGACGTGTCTAAGGAGTTAATCGTTCCTATTTATTTTATCTAAAAATTATGATTGTAATGAACGGTACTGGAATGTTATTGCTAGTCTTTCGCCAGGAAATATAAGGCTTCGAAATTATTATTTTTGTTCTATAAAACCAGCGACCTAAACCTGGTTTTCTAAACATTAAATTATTGTGAATATAAAACTTCAGCTTATGGGTAATACAAACACGATCACGAATAGCTAAAAATATTTTCATTACAAAATTAAGCGTGTGGCAGTTTTAAGTGTAACTTAACCTCAAAATAATTGTTAACTAACAGGTTTCTATCGTCAATGTCACTTTAAAATGTCATGGTACTGTCATAAATTAAAAATTTGACCTGCTTCATTATATTGGGTGAGTTCCGGAATTCACCGGCAGATTGATGTCGGCAGATATAAATTCCGTTCCAAATTTAACCGATCGTCTACCGCTGCGTGTTCCTTTTTTAACCGGTTGATTGTTACTATACTCTGTGCAGCGAACAGGTGGAATGATCACGTGCTGTTCACGTGTCGATTTAGTGCCGTCGAAGTCAACAGCCCAGTTTACACAATAACGGAAAGTTTTTGGATGCAAAATATGAAATGATATAACTTTAAAGAAGTAAAACAACGCTGCTAACAACTATGCATCTGCATATTGGAAATTTTTATATTGCTGAAAGTAGATGTAGAGCTGATTATACTCTACATTACGTTCTATCATTTTAAAACATACAGGATGCTCTGAAACCCTCCAGAAAGCTTCGCGAGGTGATTGATTATAAACTTAATTATTGTATCGCCGTAGGGCCCTTTACCTGTAACTCTAAATTATATACAGTAGATATCATTTATAACGATGGTGAAGGCACCGGAAGAATTTGATCGTTATAGCAGTAGATCGCTATAAAAAAAACACGCTATAAATAAAGAAAATCAACATTTATTGATAGAAAAAGAGTATTATATATGGACTATTACATTTTACAAAAAGAATTTGCAGTACATATTACATACAGATTATGTATAGTACTATATTTTATCAAAAAAATCCGTTAATTTCGTTTGTCGATGTAGTCGTTTGCTTTCCAAGAATTTGGCTTCGGTTAACTTTTCTAGATGGGAAATGGCGGATTCTGTATTTGCTTGTTTTGAATCTTGATTGAATATGAAATAGTTCCGAAGGATTTGGATTGCGGAAAGCGCTTCCCTTATACATGGCGGCTCAAAT
>JAWQRJ010003545.1:0-11929 GCA_033557515.1 Diorygopyx duplodentatus | reverse complement strand
ATTGGAGGTTGACTGGAAGCTTTTCCAGTACAATCTACACGGCAACGTGCTTTTGCGGTTTGTTCCACTACACCTAGTGGAGAAGCTAGAGGAGGATACCGGGCCGAACCTGGGTCTGAACCTCTAACTGAAGCTTGTTCTGAGTCACTTATTGGAGGTTGACTGGAAGTTTTTCCAGTACAATCTGCACGGCAACGTGTTTTTGCGGTTTGTTCCATTACACCTAGTGGAGATGCTGGAGGAGGATACCGGGCCGAACCTGGGTCTGAACCTCTAACTGAAGCTTGTTCTGAGTAACTTATTGGAGGTTGACTGGAAGTTTTTCCAGTACAATCTGCACGGCAACGTGTTTTTACGGTTTGTTCCATTACACCTAGTGGAGAAGCTGGAGGAGGATACCGGGCCGAACCTGGGTCTGAACCTCTAACTGAAGTTTGTTCTGAGTCACTTATTGGAGGTTGACTGGAAGCTTTTCCGGTACAATCTGCACGGCAACGTTTTCTTGTGGTTTGTTCCATTACACCTAGTGGATAAACTGGAGGAAGAGAGGAAGCCGGTTCTGAAACTCTAACTGAAGCTTGTTCTGGATCACCTATTGGAAGTTGACTGGAAGCCTTTCCGGTACAATCTGCACGGCAACGTGTTCTTACACCTTGTTCCGTTGCACCTAGTGAAAAATCTGGAGGTGGTAATTGGGTTGAGCCTGCCTCGGAACCGCTAAGTGATCCTTGAATCGGAGGTTGCTCCGTTGCACCTAATGGATAAATTGGATGAGGATACTGGGCCGAACCTGGTTCTGAAGCTTGTTCTGGACCACTTATTGGAGGTTGACCGGAACCTTTTCCTGTACAATCTGGACGACAACGCCTTCTTGCAGTTTCTGTTGAATCAAGTGCTTCTACTTTGAGTTGGGTCTCAGGGCGTCCACTGCACGGTGAACAAATGCACAGAAGCCTACTTTGTTCATCGATAACACACTGATTTGGGACATTAGTTTCTGCTTCTGCTCTTTCTTCAGCTTCCGCTACAGCTCTAAGGCGGGAGGCCGCTTCTAATGCGCGTGCCCTCTGGCGTTCACTGAAATCGTGCGGATCACCACGTGCTGTAATGATCGAAAATGCTTTGCCGGCGCCTTGAGCCGCATAACTTGGAAGTTGCGCAGGTGGTGGTGATTGTGCCGGTTGCTTTCCAGTGCAATCCGGACGACAACCTCGCCGTACGGGTGAAGGTTTCGGTGTACTTGCCCCGGAACTCAGCGACGAGCTCCTACTGGAATTCGAAGACGAAGTCGAGCTTGAGCTGCCGGAAGTGGCGCCGGCGGATTTGTGTTCTGTGCCTTGCCTGGTGTTTGTCTTGGAACACGAACAGTTGTCGAAGATGCAAGGAACGGTCGATGGCAGGCAATCTTTAAATGATTCGTCGTCATCGCAGGAACACGCGTCGTGCGCGCAACGTTCTTTTGCCGTTTGGATGACATCTTGGATGGAGCTCCTATGTGAGCAGGTGCATGCGTCGAACGAACACGTGTCGTCCGACTTTTCGGGAAACTTCAGGCGGCATTTTTCCCTGTTTGCCATGACAGCGGCCATTGCTTTCCTCTCTTGTATTAAGGTGAGACATTCCTCGCCTGGTGGCGGCTGCTTTAAATCTGCTTGCATGTTTGCGCGTTTCCTTTGGTGGTTGGTCGTTTAGAATGAGGTATAACTGGAAATTTTCATATAGATTTTTTTGGTATCTTCCAACTAATGTATCTAAAGACGAACACGATAGTCTGTCAGTGTCGAGTTTGATTACTTTTTTGAAAATTTTACCAGGCAACGTAAACGCACTACTACACGCTATGCAAACTTCAGTCAGTTGGAAATTGTCTGTCAAACAATTACATATAACAACTAGGATCATTAGCAGGAGAACGTCTGTTATGAAGATCATTAGTAACATGAAATAACTCTTCCTAACACTTTTCCAATGTTCTTCAGAATAACACAACTTTTCCTTTAGAAGAAAGTTGTTTAAATCCGCATTCTTCTGATCAAACAAGTGGATCTCCTTAGACCAATTGTCCACTCTATGACAATCTTCACACCTGGCACACCATTTCTCCTTACCCATTCATCTAACACAGCTGATCCCCGTCATCAATTGATGACGCCACTCCGGCCCATCTGACATCTATGTTACCATTCTGAGAACGACAATGCGGTGAATCACCACTATTTACCCAGAGGAAAAAAACCGAAAGTGATCCTCTCTCCCGCCATCGCATTCCATTCCATCTCCGTCAAAACCCACCGCGATCCTCTCTCGCCAACCAAACCTAGCCTCTATCGCAGGCACACGACACTCGACTCGGACTGACGTTACTACCAGCGGAAACAAGTTTCGATAGCCGTACCGCCTTTGCCTCGAGCCGACCTGGCGCACCCGTATACCAACGTTTGTTTCTCCGCGGTGACTTCAACGTAGGCTCAGCGTAGGAACACGAGCTCAGAAATATTCGCGGCCTCGCGGAGTAATGTCGAACGGACGAACGCAAGTTGATGCAGTAACTCTGACGTAACGAAGAAACCCGAAATTTTCGCGCGAACCATGCGTTCTACCACCAAAGTGAGAAACTGTGACAATGTGGTGTGGTGGTCAGTTTTCGGGTTCCTGCTCTACGCGGCGTTGAATGTTCCACAGGTGAGATAACCGTTATTGCAGAGAGATGCTTTACCGAGGCAACGTGATCTTTGCAGTAAATGTCAACATAGCCGCCGTTTAGTTCGATCGCTTTTACGATTACGATAGTAATAAATAATGGGTGGGAAATGTAAAAATGTAGGTAATTGTGATGTAAAAAAGGCAATTATTCTAGAATTCTGTCGCATGAAGGACGCATGCTGTCATAGTATTGTTCGATCTGTCGTCTACATATTAGATGAAAGATCAACCAATATTTTTTTTAGCTAATAATAAAAATTGGCAATATCTCTATATAGCTATAACCTTCAAGTTTTATCGTTCTTCAATGAGATATTCTTTTGTACCATATGGTATATTGTTCTGTGCCATTAGCAACTTTACTGCTCCATTATTCACGTGATTTAATATTTAATACCCACTCTTTTTAGGTATTTTTATTGTCCATGCGGTAGGTAGTTTAACACGACACGGTTAATAAAAAGTGCATTATGTTTTTATGAGCAAGTTTTTTTTGTGTTGCAATCGTTTGAAACTTTCCCCCATTAGTGTCCCTAAAAAGATTCTGCATCGAATTCATAATAATTAATAACAAGTAATAAAAAAACACGATAACGTATAAAAAATTGTATCTGCCCAAAAAATAGAAGTCAGTTCTTCTTTTAAAAAAAATCTGATAATGGTAAAGTACCATTTATTTAAAAAATATTAAGAAATGACATAGGAAATACTTTCAAAGTTAACCAAAAAAAACCTTGAAAATGCAAGTGAAAAATATTAGATGGCAAAATGAAAGCACTGAAAATTATGTTGTCAAATTGTTGGTTGTAAATTCAAATGTAAATAATAGTTCCGCAAAATACAGGTAGAAAATCTAAATCTTTTGGAGTATAAGTGGAAAAGTCAACGATAAAATGGTGAATGTTTAAATTGAAATTTCGTTTATTGAATTTTCACGTGAATATGTTATATTATTATATAGATGCCACAGAGTAAATAATAAAATATAAACAGCAACGTTACAACTACTAAATAAATGTACTATATTTTCACTACATGTCACCAACCTTTTCACAAACATACCAATAAAAGAAACACTCACATTGGCAAAACAAATAATAAATAATCATTTCAGTAATCCATAAGGCATGGAAAAGACTTTATTACAATTGTGTTTGCAACTAAATTACTGCCAATTCAATAATAAATTTTAGGTATTAAGGATTCGCTTACTGTATTTTTATTTATGGAGATAATTATAGAGAAATTTTCGCAAAACAATTTTCGCAATAACCCAAAAAAAACAAATATTTTACTATTTTATGTTCAATAAATTAAATTGAAATTACTTTTATTCAATTTTCACGTGAATATGTTATATTATTATATAGATGCACAGAGTAAATAATAAAATATAAACAGCAACATTACAACTACTAAATAAATATACTATATTTTCACTACATGTCACCAACCTTTACACAAACGTACCAATAAAATAAATACTCACATTAGCAAAACAAATAATAAATAATCATTTGAATAATCAACATGGAAAAGACTTTATTAGAATTGTGTTTGCAATGAAATTACTGCCAATTCAATAATAATTTTTAGGTAATGAGGGATGGTCTGACTACTGATGGAATCACCTTTTTTAAATCATACTAATCTTCAATCTTAAATAATACCAAAATTCACAAAAGCATTACTGCTGAAAATCCAAAAACTGAAATTCCAAATTTACAGAAACCTACTCAAAAAGACGCCATAATAGTAGTAAGTTATATTAACAATGTGTAAAATTTGGTCAAAAATGTCAAGTGTGGTAAATGAATTAACAAAAATGTTTTAAACTTAAAAAAACGTGTTTTAAACTTTTTTTATTTGCTTTATTTATTTATATGTAACCCGCCGTTTAAGATTTTCACCTATCGGCTATTAAGACTGATAAAGAAGTTTAATAAAGTTTTATAATAATAAAAGAAGTTTGAAACACTTTCTTTCTATGTCACCACATTTGCAAGATGGAACATTCAAATACAAAAATGTTATGGCGAGAATTAGTTAACTAAAAGGTACCATATTCAAAAGAATGTGCTGAGAAATTGTATCTGAGAAACATTAAACATTGTTGTGTCTCCAAAATGTTGCGATAAACTTTTAGGGTTTCGAACTACTGAATTTTTTCACAAAAATTATGCAACAGCAGCAACATTTTGAAAAATGGAATTTTCATAATTAGACTTATGCAATGATGTTCATACTTCATTAGTCATTAGCTGAGACATTGAACTTTTCAGAAATATACCCGGCGGGACATTCTTTACAAAATTCGAAATGCAACTGTCGGTGGAGAATTTTGATCCGTTTAGAAGGAAATGGAGAACGATTTGAATATTTTCTTTAGTAATTTATCTTAATTAGTAATTTAGTAATTTATGTCTCGGCTAATGAAGTATGAACATTATCGCATAACTCGAATTATGAAAATTCGATTTTTCAAAATCTGCTGCGGTCATACATATATTTTGCATATGCTCCAGTTGCTTTCCCATGACTTATAAAATTGGATTGTAACCTTCTGAATTTTGTTCTATTAAGTGGCGGCAAATTCGGATATTTTTCGTTAATTAAATGTCCGTTCTGCACGTTCTACTTATTATTTGTTAGCATGGACCATGAATAATAAATAAATTCATAACATCAACATTGGAGTAATTATTAGTTACCATTTTAGAACACAGTAAGGACTTGTCAACGTTGTCGAGAACTAAACATCTGAAATATCTTGATAACTCGATTTCCAAATGATACCTGCATTAATTTTTCACCAACCAACCTAAGTTACACAAACGTCAAAATTGATAACTAATTGGTAGGCAACCCAATTTACAACAAATGAATGTATTGTCAAAGGATCGCTTTTGCAAGAGCTCGAAAAAAACTTAAATACCGTTTAACGACGATTTTAATTCTACATTCGATAAGAACAATAAAAACAATTGTTGGATGCTATTTAAAAAAATCACTTTTTGTCATTTAAGCTTTTCTTATTTCAAAATTCAATTTTTAGATTTTTAAAGATTTTCTATATTTTAGCTGACAATAATATCTTTTTAAAAGGTATAATTATTATTTGAGTTATGCGCCACGTTATACCAATAGGCAAAGCAGTTTGGTTTAAAACAGCACATTTCCTTCTCCCAAAAAAATAGCGGTGGTAATTGACAAACTCACAAAAACAAAGGTGTGTACTGTGTGCCATACAATAACAAAAGTAAAGTATGCGTCCTTATGTGTACCCAAGAAACCAGTTTTGAAATTTTTACACCGTGACAACAACACAGTTCCAGGAAGCTAATTGTTATGCAAATAAATGATTCAACTAAAAATACCCCCACATTCTAGACGTGTTCACAAATGTATTTTTTTATATTTTTATATAACTAGCAAAGCAACATTCTTGATACATATCTCATCTTCACTTGGAAAGTATATTAAAAATCTACGTACATACGAGGTTTCATACGGAGACATAGTAGAACGTGAAATTTGCACTTATTGTGTGCTAGTCGGCCGTGAAAATGCATTATCATCAGCTCGTTCTACTGTCCTTAAAAAGAGGCAATGATTGTCTTCCTTTTGTACCATTCTTAAGGTTGTCACGTCCGATTTTGTGCTTAGCATTTGTGCAAGATTCAAACCCACATTCGTTATGAAACAAGGTCGAAGTGCCACGTAGGTATTTCAACATTGACATCGCTGCCTACGTCCATGTGGGCAATGGTCGCTTGCTAACGAATCAAATTGGAGGCAGTTAGACACGATTAGGCTACAGTGCGAAATTAATTATTTGAGTTGCGGTTGTTAAGTGAAATTTACTTTCAAAGCTGCATACATTCCCAGAAAGCATTCGTGTGATTGGTTCCTATTGAATGAGAGAATTGTTGGCTATTATTAGATTTGCCCTTTCAGTTTCAATTCCACATGCAATTACGTCAATTGCAGTGGTTCTATTCGGGCGTTACTTGTGGAAGTGCAAAGATGTACGCGTATTATCTCCCAATTTCACGTTAACTTATGTGCGTGTAACAATTCTTCAATTTCTTTCCACTTCTTTCGAGTGGATTACTTTTGAAAAGTAATCCACTCGACTTGACAACCTCGTGATGTACCCTATTACTTAACACCACTTCTTTGCCTGCTACAACATTGATTTAATTGACAATAGAAGATATCACGTATGGTATACGGCCAAGGATATTTTTTATTGTGTGGGAATATTGGTAATCAAAGGTGGTGGTCCAATTATGATCCATCGAAGTCTAAACCATCAGTACTGCTAAACCATATAAGGAATTTGATTGATTAACTTCACTGACAAGGAATTTGTTCCTAAAATTGTTCGGCATGGTTAATGTAGACTGTAACCACACACAAAGAAAATTCCTCATTAATTTTGGCATTTAAAATTTGATCAATCTTAATTGTGAAATTAAAACTGTCCAGGTGTAGATTAGGTAGCTATTGCTATATTTCTAATCACTTCTTACTTGTGAATTACCTACAAAAACAAGTAGTCAGTGCTCTTCTTGATTCTTTTTGAAATTCAAAATGGCGGACCGAAAATGACCACCATTTTTGTTAAAAAACTGTTTAATATAAAAATGTTGCAGTTTCATGTACTTGTTTATAAATTCTGATTTTAACAATGAAATTGCACTTTTGAAATTCAAAATGGTGTATGAGAAAATGTCGTTTTTAGCACACAAAAAGATATTCTGAGTAGGAATAGTGATTAAAGTTCATTTTTCAAAGTGAATAATACATTGTTAATACAGTGTTTGAACAATACATTATATTGAAATAAAAGACATTAAATGCATTTAATTTAAATCGAAATATGTACATTAATAATTAATTAAAATTAGGTTGTATGACTTGTAGAAGGCTTTTCGGAACATTCCAGTTCACAATCGTCCGAAGATATATCGGATAATTGTGCTGATGTTACATCTGTTAACATCTGTGGCGCTTATGTGCTTATTTTCGATATGACGCAACAAATAATCTGGCCGTTTCTAAGCAATAATGATTAAAATCAGGAATGTCGACTGCAAACCGTATGACAATACTTGCAGAATATTTTAAAATCGTTGAATAATCAACACCAGTAATTATTGAAACTATTTCAGATGATTCAAAAAAACGCCTCGCAGCGTTGCCGTCGTTAGTAGTTCCCTGTCCTTGTTTTAGAATATCAACTTTTAGCGCTAATTTATTTTTCAACCAGTTTTGAATGTTCTTTTTCCTCTGTTCAGTCTTTTCTTCTTTTTCTGCACCTCTCGCTTTCCAACTATCTACTCCTATTCTATATCCTACATGAAGAAGGCATTCTTCAAAATATATATGATTCATTAATTGGTTTCGAAAGTATAAAGTCAATTTTTTTAAATCTTTAGACGTTGCTCCGCATAAATAACATCGCATAGCATTTGAATGTTGTTTGGCCAACGTCTTTTACTATACCAAAAACATCTTTTCCTATTTTTTTATTCTATTTATTCTATTTATTCTTTTCTTATTATTTATGATCCTAAAATTATTCGTTTTTCGCTTGATGATGACCTTATGGGCTGACATTATGCCAAGTTTATTTAACTTTTTAAACAAACTGGGCGAACAAATTTAAAGAGGACATAAATTAATTACCAAAACATTCAAATCTAGCACGAAGTAGAAAAAGATCGTAAAATAGATCTATTGGAACATCTTTAAATTGGAAAACATTAACATAGGAAAAAACTACTTCTTAGTTAACAGATCAATTTCGAAAGCCAACACCCCTATTCAATTTTATTTTAAATTATTTTATTTTTCTCGAGCATTTAAGCATTTACATTTAATTTTAAATTTTGTGCAATTCCGATGTCGTCACGCTTAAATGCCAATTTCTATGGCCTTTATATTTCCTTTATCCTCTAGACATATAGTATTATTATTATTGTACGGTGTGGAATAATAAATTTCCATTTGCAGTTGGCGCTGAAATTCAAACGTCTGTCTCGCATGCCTTTGCAATTTGCTGTCACTTGTGAATGTCAGAAATACCTAACCTACAAAGAATACTTTTATACTGAGAATATTTAGTTGTTTAATTTACGATGATCATTGAACAGCGGTTACATAATTCATAATAAGTGCTGGAAATGACCGCCACATTCCTGAACGCACAGTTGAGTTCTTCGCTTAACCCCGTCAATCACATGTTGCAACAGTTCTGGAAAATTGTTTATTTCTTCGCATTTGGTAGTGATTCGTTTGGTAAGTTCTTGCAAATTATTAATGGGAGTTTTGAAAATACTGTTTTTAAGATGGGGCCATAAGAAAAAATCAAGTGGGGTTAGCCTACTCCAAATGGAAATTTATTCTTCTACACGTTATATCAGTGTACATGACATTTTAACGTATTTGTTTCGTCGCTCTTTTACAATAATTTATTTAATGCGTTTGATTCTTTTAACTGTTCACTACATGTGAACATGCGAACTATGATTTACGTTTTAACCTGCTTTTATAGACTTTTCAACTATTGACTGTAAGTTTCTGCTATTTTTTCTGTTTTACATTTTATCTATATACCAATTATTTAGATTAGCTTTTTCTTTAATACCTACTATATTCACAACATTCAAATATGAAAAGAGAATGGTTTTCTTTATCTGATGGTGTAAAATGGCGGCAATAAGAAAAACAAAAGTTGTTTGCCATAATCTCAAAATCTAGATGGCCTAGGATATTTCTGCGTAGAATTAAATCCTAAAATTAGAACAATGAGGTCCGATTACCACTATAATTTTTTTTAATAGGCCACTGATTATGTGTTGGGTCCGTTCGTTGATTATTGCGACTTGGATTAACTTTAATATAACCTTTGCGAACTGGAAACAAGCTTTTAAGTAACTGGCTATTAACAATAAAGTCACGATACAGCAGAGATCGGTTTGATAATTTTTTTTCTTGAATTCGCAAGCCGTTTGTTATTTTTTATATAACAATATCATTGCTTTTCTAAAATAGTGTACTTATACAGTTGATGACTTTACCAAATAAAACTAACCACTGTTACAACCAATACAATAGAACAATTTCCATGCAAAATTTGTTTAGGTATCAAAGTGTCTCCTGTTATACATACATGTATAATGTATGAGACATGACATTGAAGGCTTGCTTTTGTTTCTAGGCGTTTCAAAGCCCTCCTCGACTAACTATCCTCACACGAGAAGGTGTTAATAATAAAACTATCTTCCGGGATCTATTGACGACAATGCACTGACGTGACATAACGAAATGAAGTTTGCCCAAGCAATAAACGGTCTAGACAATAGAGCTGCTGGAATTCGTTTGTACTAAATGATTATTAAAGAAAAAGTTCGCGCAACAATGCGCCGTCGGCTAACCGTTCATGTAACAGTTAATAAAACAATAAACTCCGACACATTTTTTTGAGCACATAGTAGTAATAGTAACGGGCGTCAAATTAACGTTGTTATGCAACACGTGCACCGGTCGCTAGTTCATCATTTCGGCTTTGCATATCAATGGGCCGATCGTTGGAAACAACTATCAAAGTATGACAATCTTTAAGTTCAGTGAACTGTAATTTTGCCACAGCGGATATCTCTGACCTACTCAGATACGGATTGTCATGCGATGCGGAATAAACATAGGCGGCAGAGGATGTCCAAAAGCGAACGGGTTAACTGCAAAAAAAATTATACCGGAAAATATGTTTGCGTGCAGAAGCTATTATACAGTGTATATAAACAGTGTGTATAAACAGAATTTAATAAACAGAGTTTCTAAAAGAAAATTTAAAAAAATTATTGAGTCGCAAGTTGACTGTCTTATTTTTAAAAGAACAAAAACTTGGATACTTAACACATCTATTTGTTGGAAGCGAAAACAATTACATAAAGTACGACGATCGCTTAGAGACTAATTAGAACGGTATCGTAACGATCTATTTATCAAATCTTCTGAGCTCTTCCCCTTTTTATCATTTTTTTATGCAACGATACGGGATTCGAGATTCTCTTCTTTTTGACACATTTATTTTATTTTTAAGCTTTATAATAATAAATGTTACAATTGTAAATAATACAATAATAATTGCTGTCTATGTTTAAACCCATTGTCTAATATCCTCAAAGAATCTGGTTATAAGTTTGACATAAGGAAAGAAGGCAAAAAGTATTTAAAATAAATCGTCTTTTTTATAAGGATGATTTAAAATTATACCGATACTACAAAACACAACTATGAAATCTGTTAAATATAACACTACATTTCAGTAATGATATATCGATGTAAAAAAGGGTAGATAAATGTTCTATAGAATAAAAGGAAAAATTGAAGAAGAGGATATAGCACTCTTAGATAATGAAACAAAAATAAATTCTTTAAGCTTAAATCCAAATCAGAGAATTAGGAAAAAAAAACAAAAGAATAAATAATAACAGATTTATTTATTCTTTTGTTTTTTTTTTCCTAAAAAAAACAAAAGAATAAATAAATCTGTTGAAAAATATCGAGTTAAATGTTTCTAAGGTGGTTTTCTCTTTTCCGGGACAGAGGGGTTTTTAATAGTCACACAAGATAAAGTAATTAAAAGAAAAAAATACAAGAATTATATTTCTAAATTAAACGATGGATCTGAGCTATGCAGATTATGCAACCTAAAAAGTGAATTAACAGCACATAATATCTATTAACAACACATAATATCAAGTTGTTCAAAATTAGCACACACCGAATATTTACATAGACATAACATGGCAGCCAACAAAATACACAAATTATTGACAGAAAAATATAAATTGTTAGATGGTAATGAGGAAATGTAGTCTTCTGATTTTTCTCTTCAACCCTACATGTTTCGGCAAGTTTTTATTGCCATCTTCAGGGGTATTTACAAATAATTTTTATTTTTAGTTATTTTTTGTGTGCAATGTTTTTTGTTTGTCTACTTGGTATGCTTCCAACAGTTCCATTAAATACCCTTTTCTTTTTTGGTGTAGTATTTTTTTAGTATTTAGTTTCTATACGTATATCGCATGTGAGAGAGTATACCCCACTTTTACTAAGTTTGTTTATTTTGTCTTTGGAATTTATTAAAGTATTTGCAACGTGTTGTTAGTTTTGATTGCTATGATTATTTCATATTTGTGTAATATCTTTT
>JAWQRJ010003544.1:0-11930 GCA_033557515.1 Diorygopyx duplodentatus | reverse complement strand
CTAGTTATTTCGACAGGATAATTGTTACCAATGGTTTTGTGTGTGATTTCTTTTGTGTTATTCCAAGCTGCTTGTTGGATCAAGTTGGTCAATTTCTCAGCTTCTGTCTCTAGTTGTGATTTGTCTTTTAGTTGTACGTTCAAGTTTATATAATAATAATAATAATTTTATTGTTGAGGTTATTTTTTAAAGGCTAGGAGTTTTTTTGAATTTGTTTTATAAACGATAGACTACACCCTTAAAACCCTTTCCCGCAATTTACTGCACTTTGCTCTCTACAATGATCCGCTAATAAAAGCTCTAATTGACGAGCTAATTTATTTTCCCCTATAGCTTAAATGATATTTCTACCGACAAGTTTTTTGTTTTTTGTTTGTGTGCGATAACTTATATATTATTAATAACTTATCGAGTGTCCGTTATGTTAGGTCAAGTTTCTATGTATCATTGAAAATTGACAGGTTACAAGAAATTGACGCACATGAATATTTCATGTTTACTTTCAAGTGTATTTTTCATAAAACCGTAAAATACGTTCTAGGCAGTCCCAGTTTTTTTTTCTGCAAAGAAGCGAAATGTGCGCCAGCTGCTTATTAGCGTCCATAATTAAGCCGTCTGCCGACTATCACCTTATGGCGCACTTTTATCATTGCACGTATCTAACGCTAATTAATTGACCGTGGCCGCCGTTGAAAAACAGGGTGACCGCGTATAAGGACGGCACGCGAAACTCGGCCAGTAAATTCCAATTAAGCGGGCTAATTGCGAGTAGCTAGGTGCCGCTTAGATTTCTCATTGAATTAGGGTGTAATTGGAAAACATAACCTCAGACCGGAATCCGTAGGAACTCCGGGCGAAATTGGGTCGTCGCCGCAGGCAGTTTGTTCCCTTGAGTGCAAATTAATTTCTCGCGGAGAACAGAGATTCGCTCGCGAACGCGGCCCGGACGAAAAAGGGACACAGATGTCGCTCCCGTCCGCAACATAACCTCAATCAATCACCGCCTACTGCGGCCGAAACGATCGTTTAGCTTCTGCGAAAGCGATCGTGATTAAATTCGACTGGTCTGCGGTGAAATTCGGCGGTGATTGGATAGTATAACATAAAACTTCGTGAACAATTATTGTATATGACATTGTGTTCAATATTGCAATCACTAAAGGACATGTTGTAGGATGACACACTAATGACTCACATGGTATATAACATCTGAGATTATTATAATTGGTAGTATTTCTCTACTATAATAAATAATGAGCAACGCGAAGGTATGTGATGTGAAGGTTTATAAAATATTAAATCATAGGTCCGAAGATGTAAAAGATATATAGAATCTACAAGAATCTTTTTCGATGAATAGTACTGCAGTTTGAAAGACGATTAAGTGTGGAAAGTTTTGTAGTTTTATCAATTTAATTTAAACCAGTTTTTGTTTTGAAGAAAAAAATAGGTGTGTTAATGTTCTATTAATGTTGAATACCTGGAAGACCGAGCTCGCTCGGGGGATAAAAACCCAAAAAAGATAAGCAGATGGCAGGGGTAGTTTCCTACCCCTGCCATCGCTCTCTCCATACTGGAGACAGGATAAAAATAATATCTTCCACTAATGATTAGTTATGTACATCTTATGTAAATTACGACTAATTGCATTCTAAATTAAAACATGCAAACAATCTGAAGTTGGATAATAAGTCATTACTATTTTAAAGAAGCAAAATCCGCGTTATGTTAAAATGAACTCGTCAGCAATATCTATCGATATCCATCAAGCACACCTACGGATTTTAAGCTGCACCCGCCTTATGGGCCTTACGTAAATTCGAGTATCGATGCCAGTGGCGTCCGTCACGGATTTGTCCGAGGGCACGGGAACGTGACTGAATTCGTCAAGTTGGCCGTGGACGCCGCATTGGCTGGTTTCGATGGAGCGCTCTGCGCTCCAGTCAGTAGCTATCGCAAAAACAACCGTCACGAACGTACACTTTATGGGCAACTATCTTTTAAACATGCCGTTTGTTTCAAATCGTAAATTTCGCTTAAATTGAGCCATTTTTTCGTGACTGGACTCGATAACCAAACACGTATACGACGAAGATCGATTTTCTATCAATGGGATTAAAACAGCTTTTATTAGTATTGTAAATTAAAAAGGTGGCGATGTTTTGATTTCAAATTATGTAAATTTGATTATTAATTTTTCGCTTAAGTAGCAGAGGAATGCATTTCTGTGCAGGAATGAACATTATTGTATGGCCTTAAAAATTCTTCTGAAAATTCTGGTTTAGTGGTTACTTTAGAAGGTCAATCGATACAGTTTGCGTTCAGTGCGTGACAAAAATTTTAATGTCAGCGTACAGTAAAAACTTTTGATGAGAAAAAATTGCCTATAATGAAAATTTTTGCATTTCTCCGGTTCCAAAAGAAAGAAGTATTATACTTTTTGCATATTCAGTAATGATTTCATATTTAATATCACCTTCCAATATGTCCTTCCAATTAGAAACATTTAATAATAATTCGACTTCCCAATATTGTTCTAAATGTTAAGAACTCTTGTACAATTACTTAATACGGTTTCCTTAATTAGCACCATCAAAGGGCCCTATGAAACAAATTTTGTCAAAATATGCTAAAGCAGGGATTCTAACCATTTTTCTGCTTCATCCCATTAGAAAAAGCTTTTTTCAATACAACATACAATGTAAAAATATGTAATGATAAATATCGCTACGAATCAAGTTGTTTTGTAAAGAACAATCCCGTAACATAATACTTTGTTATTAATATTTTTATTACATAATTTTACAATTTTATTTGGCTTATTATTCATTATAATTATATAATTATTTTAATATAAGCAATATAAATATTAATCACATTAATAATAATCACTATTAATATAAATTTTAAAAATGTAATGTGATTGTTGTAATTGATGTTTTTTCATAACGCTATTTATATCCGGTGTAAGATTATTTAAGTAATCTTAAATCACCACGTTCTGATATGCGAGTATTTAATCAATTTCTTGTCTTTCATAGTAAATGATTTACCTTACTAAATTCTGCACCCAGCAAGTAAGAAGTAGGAAAAACTAAAAATAATGGTTTAAAAATAATAACGAATTGCAATTCCAAATTCTCTTTAAGTTTTATAATCCAAGATGGGATATCTAAATTTGCGATGGAACATCTAAATCCAAGATTGATATCTACTTTTAGCAGATGTAAATAAATCAATTTTAGAGCGAAATCCACATATAACGAAAAAAACCTGAATTAGATTCACGTTTTTCATTTGCACATTATTAAATAAAGAAAATATGTCTGCTGCATGAAATATACTACTTCTGTTGCAAAACGTCAAATTCTGATATATTAATTATTTAACCGCTGTAACGTAACCAAAATTTCAAAATGCCAAGAAAACAACCAACTAGCAGAAAGCTGAAAGTACAACATTTCCAATTGGCTGCAATAATTTTTGAAAAATATATTGGATTTTTATAAAAAAACAAATGCGTTAAAGAATTATTTTTGGGTTAACATAATGTAAGGCGTTACAGTTTTTGTTGTAACTCATAAACGGGTTTGTGTAGAACTATAATTTATATGCCGAAAGACAGCTGAAAGTTCAACGTTTTCAATTGGCTACAATAATTTTTGAAAAATATATTGGATTTTTGCAAAAATAAAACAAATGCGTTAAAGAATTATTTTTGGGTCAACATAGTGTTACAGTTTTTGTTGTTATAAACGGGTTTGTGTAGAATTATGATTTATATAGTGAAAGAAAGCTGAAAGTCCAACGTTTTTAATTCGTTGTAATAATTTTTGAAAAATATATTGGATTTTTGCAAAAATAAGCAAATGCGTTAATGAATTATTTTTGGGTTAACATAATGTAAGGTGTTACAGTTTTTGTTGTAACTCATAAACGGGTCTGTTATATAATTATAACTAATATAACTGTTATATTATATACTGCTATATATTATATAATATAATTAATTATTGACTAAAATTTAATTAATAATTAGTCAAGTAAAAATTCAATAGCTTTAATAAAATGAAAACGATACCTGATCTTTTAATCCACTGGTCGCATACGTCGCTATTATTAATATGAAAATGAATTTCCTTAACTCCAATAGTTCTTTCGTAGCCACTACACTTTCAATAGGAATATTTATAAGAAAACATTAGAAATCACACAAAACGGATTATGTTATTGATATTAACAAAATCTACAAATTTGGCAAAATTGAAAATACAACGAATGGCAGAATAAAATCCACAAATCAGAAAAAAAAACAAAATCCACAAATTAGAAAAGCATTGTCAAAATCTACAAAATTTTAATGTCGATTTTGATAATTTCCATAAAACCATAATTCCCAAAATCAACAAATTATACAGAATCATTAAATCGGCCAAAAAAGCACGGCACAATGAAAAAAATTGACAAATAGAAAAAATTCGACAAAGTTTTAATTCATTTTGATAATTTCATGAAAGCTGCAAATTGGACAAATTTGTAATAAGAAAATTGAAAAAAAAAATGTTTAGAAAACCAACAAAATCGACAAAATTTACAAATTCGATGAATAACAAAATGGAAAAACTGCAATGAAAGTCGATTAATGTTGTCAAAATTGAGTCAAAGTCTTTGAAACCGACTGTCTCTTCAAATTCGATCAAATATATGGAACGGCAAAATATGTGAACATCACAAATTTTATCGAAATTCATAACTAGTTGGTAGGCAACCCAATTTACAACAAATGAGTGTATTGTCAAAGGATCGCTTTTGCAGCAATAGCTCGAAAAACCTTAAATAATCGGAAAAGGATACATTTTAGGTATGGGGAAACCCAATACCGTTTAACGAGGATTTTAGTTCTACATTCGATAAGATAAAAATAATTGTTAGGTGCCATTGAAAAAAAATCACTTTTTGTCATTTAGAGTTTTGTTATTTCAAAATTCAATTTTGTAAAGAATGTACGTAAGAATGTATTTCTGCCGAGTGTATTTCTGAAAAGTTCAATGTCTCAAACTAATGGTTAATGAAAAAGATAATACGAAAAAGTAATTATCGTTTAGTGAGTCACGCCCGATCTAAAATTGCCAGCTTAATCTGCAACCAATCGTCTTATTAGGTAACGCTTCACTTCAAACTTTTGTATTGGCCACACTCCAGCTCTATTTATATCCCGAAAATATGCCAGCCCGGTTTATTTGGATCACGAAGCCTGCGCATGTTCCATCCGCACAGACTCCTCGAATCTTTTTTTCGAATCTTAAGATCTAGCGCCACCAGAGATCGCGTTACAATCCCTACGTTGTTGTAATTTGATCCAATTGATGGACGAGATTAGTTTTAAAGTTTCTGTTTGTCTTTTGAGTTTCTTTTCTTTGTTTTTTGAACTCACCGTTCGCCGTCAATCGTTCCGCTTTCGTCGAAAGATTTGAAGGCGGCCACGACAACGTCATCATCGTCAGTACCACCAGAATCTTGCATGCGCAGCGCGAACAACGATAACCATTGCGTGAAGTTGAGTGGTCCAGGAGCCTCGTTGATCATCTCGTCCAGTTCTTTCTCGTTGGACAGCTTGCCGACCTGATCGAAGGTGCCCCTGAGGTCGCTCTTGCTGATGATGCCGTCTTTGTCGGCGTCCATCAGCTGGAAGGCCTCCTTGAACTCGGCTACCTGGTGCTGCGAGAACATCGAGAACACATTGGAACCGGACCTCTTGGCTTTCTTCGAGGACCCTTTGCTGGAAGCTCTGGTTTCGGCAGCGGGAGCTGCTGCGGGGGCTGCGTCTGCTGGTGCATCTTCCTTCTTCTTCTTCTTGACCTTCTTCTCTTTATCCGCCTAGAAAACAGAAAAGATGGACTTTGATGACGATGGCTATTTTCAATTTATCCCGATGTTCGCGGTGGTTCTTCTGGTCACTTCCAGTTTTTGCACTGCACTTTTTTTTGTTCGTCGGTTGTGCGACGGCCACTTTAACGTCAACTTACCATGATGTCGTACGATGTAAAGTCCTCCTTGCTACACCAGCAACTGAAGTGACGGAGCTGCCCGCTTGAGCTTAAATAAAGTTTTCCGCGAACAGTCCAGGGTTCCCTCTCTTATGGGGCCGACCGGCCTTATATAGATTGTGCCAGGAATAGTTCAGGCACGGCCCAGGTTAGCTTATAATGAAACATTATAGTCGAAGGCGAGTCAAACCAAAATTACTGTGCGGTTACACCAATTAGATTCCATCCAAAGATTAACTTCTAATATTTACACGAATTGTTAGTACATACTGAATTTTCTTTAACAAAAATCCAAAGAGGAACAGAGGCAATAATCTCTTGTTTGGATTTTTTGTTAAAGAAAGATGTTATTAGTGGGGTCTTTCCTTTCTCAACAGTTCTTTGAATTGCATCAGCTTTTTTTAACACTCTCCTCTTCCATTGCCTTTTCCACTCATTCTAGCATCAGCAGCCTCTTTCATACGTTTGGATGAATCACTTAGTAATTGTTGAGCAATGATCCTCTTTTCTTTCATCTTTTTTAGTTTTACTTCCTTCTTTTGTATAACACTCTTTTCATTATCTAACATTTTCAACCTTTCTAACTCTTCTGCTTTATCCTTTTCATTCTCTTCCTTTTCTTTGATGGCACGCTGTTTATCACAATACTGCTCCCACTCCACTTGTAATAGTTTGTAACGTTGCCACACACTCACTCAATTTTAATTTTCAAATCTACAGCTTTCTAAACGAAAAATTGAAAAATTTGTCGATCATACGGTTTCGACATTCTCCACTTGTGACATCCTCAGTGTTAACGTTTCATTTTAAAAATAATTTTGCTAATTTTAAAGTAGTACAACACGTGATTGAAAGCTGCGCTTCAAAGAGAATCGAGCGACATATTCCAACGACGTTGGTACTATTTATTTTTAGTCTTTTGAGGTCATTAAATTCCTGCGTCTAAGCGATTGTTTACTCTATCCTGGAAAGTACGGATCGAGCTTGTCGATTGCAGCCACAATTTCATTTCACATCTAACAATGAGGCGCCGACGTAATTTGCAGTTCATGGTCATCGTTTTGGCTTGAGTTGCCATCATTCACTTGTATCCCGTTATAAATCTGGCGAATTACATAAACAAAAACGTGAAATATTTGGGTGAGTAACCCAAATTGGAAAGTATCCAAGTGGCACTAGGAGAGGAGGTGATTTTTAAAATTAGTGGAAATTAAATTTGAAAACAATCAGTAAATGTTTAATAAAAAAACATTAATAAATGATTTATTTTTTACTACATAAATTATATACACTTGTGGAAAAATAAAATTTGTTAGTTTGGTTATTCAAACTTTTTTGCTCTATAGCCAAAAATAGAACTTCCAACACGCACGTTTGTACTTCCCAGTTCAATCTAGAGAAAACAACAACAATAATAATAAATAATTTAAATTACACAACATTTCTACATACCGCCTGTTCAAAATCGTCAGACATTCCCATAGACAGTCCCACTTTCTTCCAATCTAACTCCAAACTTCGACAAACGTCTTCTCGACATTTTTGCAATAGAAGAAAATCCGGATTGGGACCTTTGGATAAGTCGTAACCAAATTGTCCAATTGTCATTAAACCTTGAAACTGGAGATTATCACAATTCTCAATCACGTATTTAGTTAGGTTGACGGCATTGTCAGGATTTGTGCCGTTTTTAGCTAAAAGCAAATCAATTTTTGAAGTCACATTTCGTTGATGAATCGTGAAATCTGTGGTTTTGAGATGACTGCAGAAACTTTGAACAATATGTAAAGGTATCGTTGCGTTTAAATATTTTAGACATACATGATTGACACCACATTGATCACATTGAACATGACAAACTTTCTTGTAAATTGGCTTCGCTCAGTTGTTTTAGGGTTAAATTACAAACACATTGTTTATTTAGAATTAGAAAAATCAAACTAAAGAGTTGTGAAGGTTAATAGGAAAAACATCGAGAAGATTGCCGAGTCAACAGATAATACTGTCAAGTCAGCAAACGATAGCGAACTGTATTAAACAGCTCCACTCAATGTCACCTTAATATTATTTACATTAAGGTGACATTGAGCGGAAGACAATGTTTATGGATATGATGGTGGATTTTGTCGTTTCTAAAAAGGTTTTGTCTTTCCACAAAATTCGGTTTAATCCATTTTTCTGTTTTTCTTCCATTTCGTTGAATTTATCTATTCTGGTGATTTTGCTTTGTTTGAGTTTGTCGATTATGTTGATTTTGTAGATTTTATGGATTTAGTCGATTATGGTTTTTGTCGTTTACGCTCAATTTATTATGACAATTTGTTAACGTTAATTCTGCCGTTTGTTTTCGATTTTGTTATTCCACAAAATTCGATAAAATTTGTGATGTTCACATATTTTGTCGCTCCTTTGATTTGATCGAATTTAAACAGAGTGTCGGCTTCAAAGATTTTGATGGTGTTGTCGTTTGTTTTTTATTTTCACAATTTTCACAACATTGATCGACTTTGCAGTTTTTCGATTTTGTTATTCATCGAATTTGTTAATTTTGTCGATTTTGTTACTCGTTTTGTTGATTTTCTCAAATTTTCGTGTTTTTCTTTTAATTTCTTATTACAAAGTTGTCCAATTTGCAGCTTTTCATGAAATTATCAAAATGAACAGTCATGAATTAAAACTTCTTTTATATTTTGTCTATTTTTAAATTTTCTTCATTGTGCCGTGTTTTTTCGATTCTTTACAAAATTGAATTTTGAAATAAGAAAACTTTAAATGACAAAAAGAGATTTTTTTTAAATGGTACCTATCAATTATTTTTATCTTATCGAATATAGAATTAAAATCCTCGTTAAACAGTATTAGGTTTTCCCATACCTAAAATGTATCCTTTTCCGATTATTTAAGGGTTTTCGAGCTCTTGCTGCAAAAATGATCCTTTGGCAATACATTCATTTGTTGTAAATTGGGTTGCCTACCAATTAGTTATCAATTTTGACGTTTGTATAACTTACGTTGGTTGATTTGATATTTAGGGTGAAAAATTAATGCAGATATCATTTGGAGGTCATCATTAGTTGTCATTTTAGAACACAGTAAAACAGTAAGGACACAGTAAGGATGTGAAATATCTTGTTAAGTGGATTTCCAATTTCTGTTTCTAATGGACGGTCTACGGTAGACTACTGTTAGAAACGTACGCAAGAAATGAAATTTTTATATAATAACATTGATAATACATAACATTAATAATAACATTTTTACTAATAAAATTGAATTAATTTATCATACATATTTCAATCTTGGGAAATACTTTTTTCATTAATTTTAGTCAATTAGTCAAGTAAAAATTCAACAGCTCTAATAAAATTATAGTAAAATGAAAACGATACCTGATCTTTTAATCGACTGGTCGCATACGTCACTATTATTCATATGAAAATGAATTTCCTTAACTCCAATAGTTCTTTCGTAGCAAATTACACAAAACGGATTATGTTATTGATATTAACAAAACCTACAAATTTGGCAAAATTGAAAATACAATGAATCGCACAATAAACAAAATTCACAAATTAGAAAAAAAAACATTTTGATGTCGATTTTGATAATTTCCATAAAACCATAATTCCCAAAATCAACAAATTATATATACAGTATCAGCAAATCGGCAAAAAAACACGGCACAATGAAAAAATTGAAAAAAAAAACACATTCTATGAAAAAAGAAAAAACTAACAAATTCTATGAATAACAAAATCGAAAAGTAACAAAGTCGATCAATGTTGTCAAAATTGAGAAAATAAAAAAAACGACACAATCACAGTCAACACAATCAAAGTCTTTGAAATCAACTGTCTCTTCAAATTCGATCAAATCAAAGGAACCGCAAAATATGCGAACATCACAAATTTTATCGAAATTCATAACTAGTTAGTAGGCAACCCAATTTACAACAAATGAATGTATTGTCAAAGATCGCTGTTACAGCAAGAGCTATAAAAACCATAAATAATCGGAAATCGATACATTTTGGGTATAGGGAAACCTAAAACCGTTTAACGAGGATTTTGATTCTACATTCGAAAAGATAAAAATATTTGCTGCCATTTAAAAAAAAATCACCTTTTGCCATTTAAAGTTTTCTTATTTCAAAATGCAATTTTGTAATGAACGTACTTAAGAATGTCCCGTTGGGTGTATTTCTGAATATGTAGTTCGATATCACAACTAATGATTAATGAAGTATGAACATTATCGCATAAGTCTAATTATGAAAATTCCATTTTCCAAAATGTTGCTGGGGTTGCATAATTTTTGCGAAAAAATTCAATACCTCGATAAGGATTAAGTTTAGAGTTGGCAAACGTATTACGAAAGTCGTTGATTAAGAAAAAAAATAAAATTTGGGTCATTCCATTTAAATTAACAAAGCTTGTTGTCAAAAAAAAACAATTGCTGTCACACAACTTCCGGTATAACCGGAAGGAAGGGCCTAAACGATTAAGTTTAGGCCTGGAAACATATTACGAAAGTTGTTGAAAATTGAATGTAGATTAAGAAAAAAAATTACAATTGGCATCATTCCATTTAAATGAACAAAGCTGTTGTCAACTTCCGGTATAACCGCCAGCTTATTGAAAATATTTTAATTTTTTAGTTCCCTTCCTACCATATTCAAATCTAAATTTTCAGACTACTAGCTTTATCCACACATACGACAAGGACTACAGAACTATTGACTTCTTTTCTATTTTGTCAGTCGACAATGTTGGGTGGGTTACACAGTTTGACAATCATTAATATTGGTCGATTTTGGCTTTTTTTCTCAAATTGGTGAATTTTGTATATTTTGTCATTCCATTGCATTACATTGCATTGTGTTTCGAAGTTTGCCAAAGTTGCAGAATTCGTCGGGAACTTTGTCGAATTTATTTTCTTGGTCTTGTTGATGAATTTGTTTAATTTATTATGTTGATTTTACGAGTTTATGAATTCTGTCGATTTTATGGATTATGTCAAATTTTTGGATTTTGCTGTTTCTTTGGTTTTGTTCATTTAAGCAATATTGGCTTCTTTTCTATTTCGTCAGTCCAAACTTTTTTTTGATTGTGTTGATTGGGCCGTTTTTTTTTAGTTTTTGCAAAAATTATGTTTTTGGAACTGTGTCGACTTTGAATATGTCGTCGTCTCTTTGATTTTGTTGCTTTTTTCCATTTGCCAAATCTGTTGGTATTAAAAATTTAATCTATGTATTGAATCTGTCGATTTCCACAATTTTGGATTGTCTGACAAGGTTGGTTGGTAAGAATTTATGGATTTTGCCCTTTTTCCCTTTTGAAAATTGAAATTGAAACTTTTTGAATGTAAAACCATGTAAATCGAAAAGTATGCAAAAAACGCATAATTTCGTTGTTAATTAATCATGAATTAATTATGTTATTAATTATGATTTTCTTAAATTTTTTTAAGGTACTATTGGTTTCATAAAAATCTGGGACAGACATGGATTAGTTATAAAGGTGTTGGAGTTTGTTGGAGGATTGATGGTCGTTTTAATGCGGAAAATTATTTAAATATTGTAGAAAATATAATGCTCCCATCTGTTAGACAACTGTATCCTGATAACTTCTGGTTCCAACAGGATAATTGTCCGGTACACACAGCGCATTGTAGATCAATGGTTTAGAACTGAAAATATTGAAGTCTTCACATAAACGAAACTTTCGACCACAAAATTGTAATGAGTTGTGGGACACTATACAGGATGAATGGGGGGAATTAAATAATAGGGAGGATTTTACTAGAAATTATATTTTATCATTATCCCGGAGACTTGAACAGGTCATCCAACGTAATGGTGGCGCTACTAAATATTAAAAGTTA
>JAWQRJ010003543.1:0-11930 GCA_033557515.1 Diorygopyx duplodentatus | reverse complement strand
ATTTTGCCTCATCAGTCCATATCACTTCCTTGGTAAAATTATCATTCTCTTGCGTTTTTAATAAAAACCATTCACAAAATTCAACTCGAGTAGATAAGTCATTCAAATTTTGTACTTGATGATATTTGAATGGTTTGCATTTGTGTTATGCCAAGACCAAAATTTCTGTATCCTCGTCATCAAATAATGGCTTGTTTTTTGAAACTTTTGGCACAAAGGAACCATATTCCTTGCAATTTCTTAGAAGCCTACGCAATATGTCTTTGGTTGGATTTGACGATCTGGATATCTTTCAGAATATACACGACACGTTCTTTCAATTATTGGGTTACATTCTCCAAAAATTATTAGTAAATTTAAGAAATCTTCATACAACAAAATCATTATACAACAATAATGATATACATACAGAGAGTGAGTCTAACTGCCAAATGGACTATAATTTTGCATTGAGTTGGCTGTTTCAAAGCACTCTAGATTTGGAATTATTAATAACTACCTATACGATACATTTTCTTTAAGCTGATTTATCCCAATAACAAAGCATTTTAGGTATAGGATATTCTACAGAAAGTTAATATCATTTGTTTAGAAGATTTCAAAAATGTATAGAAATAATAAGGTTTTCATTTAAAAAAAAACAGACTTTTGCTAATTTTTTTAACGTCGTATTTAAATAAATATTTTAAACACCCTGTAAAATATTTAAAAAAATTCAACTAACTTTCCAATAAAGGTTTGCCATCTTTTTAACGTGGCCAAATAAATTTCCTTTATTTGCAGTACTTATTGTTTTACACGACATTTAAATGAGCAATGTAACTGTCACTTTTTTTGTTAAAACTGACATATCTCGGGAATTGTTAATATTCAGTGTAGGGAATGTAACACAAAGTTGCTTTAAATTTTATCATAGAATTCACCCATACGGAAACACATTAGAATTATCGTGATTTTTTTTTGACCACCCGTCTCTGCGGACAATTAGGCTGATGAAAAAGTTATCGCGGAAGTTTTCTGGGGCGGACTTGAAGACGAGCTGTAATAAATATGCAAATTAAAACGGAGAAGTTGACACAAACCGCCGAGTCTCAAGCGAAACTTCGCCCGCAGATTAAAATATGTAATCGTGCTTTCAAAGCGCAAGTTGTTCACCTTCTGCACGATGTGAAAGTCCTGTATAGTCCTAATTAAGGTGGCCGCGGAAGATTGAAGGTGAAGCGAGAGATTACGTGAAGATCAGAGCGGCAATAACTTAGCTAATTGCTTGTCTAGCAAAGGCAGGTGGGCTGCACTTTGCCAAAGTCGACGGAATTTATAAAAAATTCCTACCTAGCAAATACGGAGTGGAACACGTACTGAAGTTGACGCGTGATAAGATAACGCTTCACTTTGGAAATAGGCAATAAATCCTAATGGAAATTGGTGCACAGGTGTCTTATGGAAGTCTCACATTTGAGATTAGTCAGCTTCAATATATTCTAAGTATTGGAGGTGACTATAATTTTAAGTAAATCAGCCAGTAAGTGAACATAATCTCTTTTAACGTATCTAACAATGTGTAGAAGAATATGTATGAACATAATAAATGATAATTTCTAAGTGATTTTCTAATAACTTCTGAGAACTTAATGGCTTTTGTTTCCTAAAGTATTTCTTTTGGTTGAATGTTGTATATAAGTTTGCCACCGAGAGATAGGTACCATAGGATATTGGCAAAATAGAAGGAAAAATACGCAGCATTGAAAAGAAAAAAAGGATCGCATCCAGTGGCAGAAGCAGAGGTCAGATTCGTTTGGGAAACTTAAATTGAACTGTTCATCATCGCTTATCGCCAGGAAGCTCCCCCACGCCGCTTTTCTCAATTACTTCCGTACAAACGGAACTTAAACGTCGCACGGGGAGGGCGGCATCGAAAACTTTTAGATTCCATATCCGGCCTCTTACGATTGCTTCTTCTTGAAAGTAATTTTAGTGATCGTATTGGTCGAGAACGCCGACCATTAATTTCCTTTCGAACTTTAATGGTTGGTAGCGGCTCCACTACTGCCTACAGCTTCTCAAATCTAAGATGGCCTTTCGCCATCTTTAATCTTGGTAAATGTACGTCTTTTGAGTTAGAATGTTTGCACTTACAGCAAAAGTAAAGTCATTCTGCTTTTCTTTCTTTGATTTCTTGTAGCTTCAGGATCGAAGCTTAAGGTACCAGTTTAAACCAACTTAAACCAACTCACCTTATAGGCACCGACTGCGTGAGCCCCGTCATATATGTACAGGTGGTCGTTGCAGTCCAGCTGGAGGAAGTCGAACCTCAGCATGAACCTCTGGAGTATGGAGTGCGTCTGGAAGGTGATGACGCAGTCGAGGTTGCGCTCGTTTTTTGACCATAGCACGGCACCATCTATCTTTCTGTACAGTTGCTGGAGGAAGTGAGTTTTGCAGAGGGCCTGCATCGAGTCTGGAACAAGAGAGAGACGGAGAGGGTAGTGTGGTCACTATTTGCGGCTTCGACAAGCGATAAGGGGTCGTAGTTTCCCCGTTTTCGGAAACCGGAAATCCGAAATAATTACTATTTGATAGCGTGCGGAGTTTCGGCCGCCCAGCGGTCGGGGAAAGGCGGAAGTTACGAAACCAGGACCCAGTCTCAAAACACGCCGCACCACGACGAAGTTTAGCCTATTACAGTAATTTCAATCCGAAATGGAATTGATATAATCCTCTAAGGCCCAAACTCTGCTTTTGGTGGCTGTTTGAAGTAAGTTACATGTATATATGAATGTTCTGAAAAAAGGGTTATGGGTTTCCTTCCAAAACGAAGGAATATAAATGGAGAAAGAAAGAATACTGCTTACTACTATTGTAATTACACAAAGAATAGAATAGAAAGATATATATTATGTAGGTTAAAAATAGCTTATCTGATGAATGAATGTGTCTATAAAACTTTTTTTTTACTGTTTGGAAATCTGTCTGGCTATTTTCCAGGTTGGAGAATTGTAGCAAACACGAAGTTCAATTAAAACTATGACACGTAAAAGTCAAATATTAATTAGAAACGTGAGGTATGATTTACGTAAAGTTTGTTAATAACCGAACTATTAGTTCTGGGAAATTAGAGCATTACTAAGAATAATGTAGCGTGATCAATATTTAATATTTAAGCATTTTTAATTTGTTCAGAATTGTTCAATAATAAAAAATATTTTCTTAAACCATTATTACTTGTAAGACTTTTTTTCAAAAACATTTCGTAGGTTGGGTTATATTTGGTTAATTGCTAGAACATCTACCTTTTCTGAATAACTGGACTTAATAACACAACTGGTCAACGCAAAGGTTGAATTATTGCACGTTTATTGCACTTGAATTATTCAATTTCGGCAATAGACGAAAGCAATAAAAGAAAATACGAATTAGGCAGCGGAAGAAACGATTACACACAAACAAGAAGAAGGAAAAACACTGGTTTGTTGAGGAATGTATACAAAGGATTTAAGAAAAAAGGAAGGTCAGAGACAAATTAATAAGAAATGGAACTTTGGCAATATGGGAGGATAAAAGATCAAAAGAAAAGAAGCCGCAAAGATATGTACGAAGAAGAGAAATGAATTGTTGAATGGAAGAATGGAAGAAAAAGGCTGTAAGTACATTAACATGCGAACACTGTTTCAGTACATAAACAAAAGAAACCGAAGGATGGCGGTGGTAACAATAAGAGTAAAAGGCTGAAAAAACTGGAGGAAAAATACAAATGGAAACCTAAGATGAAGACATAAATGGTGATACCATAGAAGAACCCAAATTCGAAGGAGTAATAAAAGCGATGAAGAAATTATTAAAATATAGAAGGAGGACTACACAAATGAATATATGAATTAATAGTGGAGATATGAAAAGAGGAAAACGTGTGGAATTATATAGCCACAGCAACAAAGAAGAGACATGCTTTGCGAAAACCACAGAGAGATAACACTGCTGAATGTTGATTATAAAATATTAACAATATTAAGAGCAGGATGGGTTTATATAATACTTAAACAAATAAGTTCCTGCAGGTTGGATGCTATTTATATAACATTAGAAACTCGCAAAAATGTGAATTGAAAATCGTATTGATGCAAGCTTTGATAAATTAAGAACAGAACAAATTATAGAAGATTTGAAAAAGATCAAACCATCAAGAATAATAAGAAATCTGGTAAATATGACCATAGAGGAATCAAACGCAGCCAAAAATGGATTATATAAAATGTGTTTACAAAATGAATGATACAACCATAAATAAAGGGGTAAGACAAGGTAATGCACATGCTTAAGCAGAAGCGATGGGAAAATTTTGAATTCGAAGAAATGCAGATTGTTAAATAATTGCGATTGCAGACTGTTTATGAGTCCTTATAAACAGAATAGATTAAATTAAATAGATTGAATGCGAGCAGGAGAATACAAACAAACCACAGTGTATTCTATGCTAATAAGAAACTGCCGAAGGTTATAATGTTGTGCAAGAAAAACAGAATGAGAACCATGATATTGGCATCGACAGAAGAAGAAAAATTAAGATTATTCGAAGGGAAGGTAATGGGGAGATCAAAGCTTACATGGAAAAATCAGGAGGAAGCTAATATAAAAGCATTACATATAGAAGGCTGGGGGAAACAAATGCGGATAAAAAAGAATGGAGAAAAATCATGGACAGTGCAAAGACACAAACACCACGAGGGAAAGGATGTAAGGGAAATGTACGTAAACAGGATAAGAAGAGTATAAAATAACAACTGCAATTTCTTCAATCATGTAGGAAACCCTTTACGGATTCCGAACTTTGAGGACACGTTTTCGCAACGTTAATATGATCTTTGAAAGTTTGTGGAGAACGTCTTTCCGACGTCTTCTCTTTTTGGAGAGCATTACCTGCAGAAACGCTAGTTCATCATCATGCAAAATCTACCCCGGGCAGAAAAATATCTAAAGACTACCTTTTTGTCATGTTGCTTACACATGTTGCTTACACATCCCCTTTTAGTTTTTGGAAAATCCGAAAACCCACTAGTGTTCAAGAATGTCATTGCCAGTGATATATGTCGGATCAAAAAAAAAGTGGTCTAATAATCATTTTAACCCTGATGTTAATTTCTCGGAGAGCATAAATAGGCCCCAAAAAGCATTATTGATATGATAATGATGGGAAGAGCATGATCCGAATTTTCCTATTTTGCTAATGCCGCCCAACCTCTGCTGAAACCGCCCAACCCCTGTATCAGAATCTGATTCAAAACATCAAAATGTTCTATCAAAAATTTACTCAAATACACAGTTTCCTTTTGAAGATGGTGATATAACATCTCACGGAATTTAATATTAAAAACGCTGTTCGTCTGGGAACATAACAGAAAAAAACATAAAGAAATGTTGGAAGCTATTGCTCAACTAGGAAGTAACATCATAAAGAGTATAAATCAAAACGTATCAAAACGATGAAATACAAAACTTGGTATTAGGAAAATACGAAAATATTCCAGATATGACTAAAGATGATGATCTCTTGAAGATGATGATCATTTCTCAAGTTGTAAATCACTTTGATCATTCAAGTGATACTGCATTCACACCTTCAGTTAAAATAAAACATAGTAATGCAATAAAATCGTTTGAAATGTGTATTAAAAAGATTAAAGGAAACGGCACAATTAAACCATTACACGGTGTCAAAACGACCAGCAATTTATTCATTTTTTAAAAACCAATAAAATAATATGGACATGTACACAATTTACGTTCAAGATAATATGTATGTTGTTATACATTTTTGATTTTTTTAAAATAATACTTCCTCTGTCCGAAAATAGTTGCTACATTCACTTTGATTTTTGTCCGGAAATAGTTGCTACATTTCGTAAGAAGTAAGAAAACGGGGAATTACTGAACAAAAATTTTTTACTCAACAAACCAGACGACTGTATTGCTCCTATTTTAGGATGTAAACATGTAAACATACCAAAGAATTTTTTCAAGAAAAAAACGTCTCTGAGACGGGACTCGAACCCGTGTCTTTCGCTATCCGGACGGACGTTCTAACCACTAAACCACTCGAGACCTCCCGTCTCTTTGATAATTTTGTTCCTTGAAATGATCGCACCTATAGCCGGATACGTGTTGCACAATCCTGTTTTCAACTATTAGAAACACAAGGCAATCTTCGTTCACTGAACCTCGGATTTTAATGTGTAAACCGGATTAAATAAAAAAAAATTAATTCAAAGAGAAAACAGACAAATTATAAACATAACCTGCGCTGTTTTAAATTCCTGCGCTGTTTTAACGGCGTTTTCATCACATTTTATAAAAGTCATTAAAGTCGAACTTCGTTTGAACTCCATTTTACTTATGTCTACAACACATAAGTAAAATGTGTAAAATGTTTGTAGTTTTTACACCCTTTACAGAGATGAATTGTGGAAATGTTTTGAATCTGTTAACTATACATTTTCGACCACATTTCTTTTTACGATAATTTAATCATCACATTGCTAATTTAACATAGCCTAGTTTGTTTCCACAATTTTGAAATTGTGGAACGAGAACAGCGAAACATCCGAACAGCGGTATTTATCGCACTCCATTTGAGTTTGTAATCGACTTTGACATTTTGCAATAAATGATGCAAGAATTGCTTGGGATCATCATTACTAAAGTCTAAACACTTTTTTGTCTCACTTGGTTGTTTTCCTGGCATTTTGAAGTTTTGGTCATGTTACTGCGGTTAAATGATTAATATGTCAGAATTTGACGTTTTTGCAACATCAGCCTAAAACAAAAGCGCAACGAGTTTCAACAAATTTTGGCAATGACTCACTTAGATTCAAAAAACATCTGATAACTATGTCAAGAGAAGTTAATTAAATTTCCTATTTAAAATAATCTGGACATCAAATTTTACTGTAGCAACTATTTTCGGACCGAGGTAGTAATAAATAATTAACAAATACCATTTTTGTTTTTGTTTTTCAATAAAATCGTATATTTTGTATTTTAAAAAAAATAATATGAGGATGATTTTCATTGTGCTGACAGTTTTAATTTTAACCTAAAAGCTTCTCTTCAGTTTGTGTACATAACTATGTACAATAAACACCGTAAAAGTATAACTTTTTTAACTTAATGGAAGATGCTTTGAAGCTGGAGCTGATGGAGCAATTGATACTATCTTCCACATAGTATCAATTGTTCCACTGGCTTTCTGCAATGATTTTTCAAATTGAATGACTTCGAAATGTAGTATATCTCATTTTTCTTCTCAAATTTCCTCCCAATTTCTAAATATAGTTCAGACGAAATATAGTTCGGATTTTGACTGTCACCATTGAGAGTTTTGTAGATCATTCCATAGGGTAATTGTACTATTAAAAAAATAATTATAGTAAATATTGGTGTGATTTAAGTTTCAAATCAGTTTGATAGTGGGTATTTAGACCATGGAAGAATAAAAATTCATATTTATTAAATAGGTAGGAAGGAGAATGTGTAAGTATGATTTAAAAATATAGTGAGTAATCTAAAAACTTGTCTATTTCTGATGGTTAAGGAAGATGTAGTCTATCGCTTATAAAACAAATTCAAAAAAACTCCGTTGTGCTTATGATTTTTAAAAAATTGTTGAAATAAATAGTCCTTAAAAAATAACCTACTGTGATAAGCGCGTAAAAATGTAGAAATCTCAACAATACGAAAATTATGTCTTGAGAAACCCACTATATTGAAAAATTAAACGCTTATCAAACTGGAAAATTACAGCACAAGTATTTTTTTCCTTATAGCTTTTTTTCATCTCCTGAAATAGCTGAGAAGGATTCGAATCGGTATTCGAATTTTTTTCAGCTATTTCACCATCGCACAGTGGGCCAGAATCCCAGAATCTCTTCCTTTTGCAGGGTCTGTATGGACGTCCTTCTTCGGGAGTTATATAAAAAATTCTTTGTTTTAGTTAGATAAAACCATTTTTTATCTAGGTGTATATAATCATACAAATCCTCAAAGTCTCCAGATAGTTGCAAAATATTTAAACAACACTCATATTCTCATCGGTCAGCAATGGTTTTACAAAACTTTAACTCTTTTAATTTCTTTTTCTTTGTTTAATCTGTCGTCTAATGTACTTTTCGGAATTTTAGCTTCATGTTCCAATGATCTTAATGTTTTTTTTTTACAGAGAGGAATTGTGGAAATGTTTTGAATCTGTCAACTATACATTTTCGACCACATTTCTTTTTACGATAATTTAATCATCACATTGTTAATTTAACATAGCCTAGTTTGTTTCGACAATTTTGAAATTGTGGAACGAGAACAGCGAAACATCCGAACAGCGGTATTTATCCCACTCCGTTTGAGTTTGTTATCGACTTTGACATTTTGCAATAAATGATGCAAGATTTGCTTGCGATCATCATTACTAAAGTCTAAACACTTTTTTGTCTCACTTGGTTGTTTTCCTAGCATTTTGAAGTTTTGGTCATGTTACTGCGGTTAAATGATTAATATGTCAGAATTTGACGTTTTGCAATATCAGCCTAAAACAAAAGCGCAACGAGTTTCAACAAATTTTGGCCATGACACACTTAGATTCAAAAAACATCTGATAACTATGTCAAGAGAAGTTAATTAAATTTCCTATTTACAATAATCTGGACATCAAATTGAACTGTAGCAACTATTTTCGGACCGAGGTAGTAATAAATAATTAACAAATACCATTTTTGTTTTTTTTTTCAATAAAATCGTATATTTTGTATTTTTTTAAAATTAATAAATGTTCATATAAAATTAATTTAAAAAAACATGTCCCTCATACGGACAAACTCGATAATCTGACAAGGAAAAAGCCTTATCCGACCGGATTATCGGAGTTGTACCGTTCTCTGCGTTATCTTTGCATTACGTTGTATTGTATTGTATATATTAAGTTGTACTGTATTCTGATATCTTCCCTTATTCTATAGGGAAATTATGAATCAGAGGAAGTCAACTTATATACGGAATCGTATAGAAAACTATCTAAGGATCTCAAATTTTGAAACCGCGCCTTCGGAATCTTAGTTTTTGAGAAATTCGATTTGAAAAGTTGAAACTCACATTCAGACACTTACAAATTTTCTTACCGCAGGGAAATCCTGAAAAGGGAAATCTAATATACGGAATCGCATAGGAAGCAAGAAGTTAGTAACAAGCCATTAACCAATCAGCTCAGAAAATTCAAATTCGATTAATTTAATCTGATTGGCTAATGACTTGTTCAAAGATACAGACTTTTTCACTGGATTTCTCAACATCTTCTAAGAAGATGCACATTGCATAGAGGGCAATTCTGTAATCTGATTAGCCATTGTTTCTTGATTGCTCATTAACTATTAGCAACAAATATCTAACCGGGCATTAGTGTTTTGGAAAATATGAAGTATGTAAGTTTTGGGTAGAAGGACTTCATTTTCAGACATGGTTATTTGGCTTATTTGCACGGTTCTCAACACTACTACACTGAGCTTCTCGCAGTAATTAACAACAGTCGGCACTGTAAATTATCACGAAATCCCTTTCGGGTCAAAGGGCACCATAGCCGAGCAATTTCTACGCCGAAATTTGCATAATAAACGACGTAATTGCCGTGTTCCTTTATTGCGATGCGTAAGGCGAATACAGCACGCCAAAACCGGAAACGGTGGGCGCTTCCTGCCAACCAGCCATCGCGATTTCCCCGCATGGGCGCGATAGCAAAAGTCGACAGCCCTGTGTCGATGGATGGTTCGCGTGCTTTTTTACGATGTTTGCGCAATTACGTGGATCGGCCGCGGGCGTTTTAGCAAATTACGTCAAAAACAAACTAACCAACTACTCTATTTGCAGTACGGGTTAAAACTCCTTTACGGGCGAGATTTATTTTCACTTGGTTACACGTTTTAGTACCTATTTGTGAAAGAGCTGCAACGATTTTTAACATTGTTTTCTTTGGAAGTAGAAAGGTGTAATTAGAGTAAGTGAATGCGCTTGTACTTCACGAACTCATTGCACCTTTATAGTACATTGGAACATCGAAAACTTTTCTATGAAGAATAGGTTATTAAGTACAAGAAAATCGAATGCAACAGACACGTAGTTCGTGACTGATTACTTGAAAACCAGACAATAAAACGATCTAAAAACTTATATACAAATGGTTTAGCACACTTTCTAAGTCTCTAGGGTTAATTAAATGGATCAGTTAGGTATTTGGTAAAAAAACAGTTGCTGGGACAGCATCTCTTGTATACGGCATATTATGTGTTACTTGGAGGATAGTGGTTGTCTACATTGAAATGGTTGTAGGTAACAATAAGAACGCCTAATCCGAGACCGGCGAAATTTACTGTCCAGAAACCTAACTCATGCTGTTGACGAGGGTCAGAACGACCTCCTCCAGTGGAAATTTTACCCGACTACTGCGCCGTCGGGCAAAAAGCCCCCCCACAAACAATTCAGTTTCGTGTAATTACAGTTTCCAGCGAGTACTCGTACACCAAGAATGAAGCCAGAGGGACCCGGTGGGGTTGCTTCATTACCACGGAACTGCCAAAAAAAAGGGAACACGAGGAATTATTTTGGACGAACAAAAAGCGGCGGCGTAATTGAAAAATTTTTACGCGGCAGTTTGTTTTTCGCGCCTGTTTTATTAAATCCGGATTAGGGTTAGGCGCCCTTGAATTGCACGTTCATTAAAATCGTATTTTCAGTTTCAGCGAGAACCGTCGTTAGTGCATATGATGTGAAGCGAGCGAAGCAGTAGTGGCACCACCGGTTCGGTCATTAGCGACCGGGACATGTTGAGATAGGGAAATGAAATGTGCACGAACTGTTCAATTGTTAACGAGAGTATTCGATTTCGAATCAGTTTACATTGGCGCAAAAACTGGAACTGTATTAGCGATTGATGGCAAACGACTTTTCCAAACTTGTTTTTTGGGAAATGTGGGCCAATAGAAAGTAGTTTATGAGGATGATTTTCATGGTGCTAACAGTTTTAATTTTAACCCAAAAGCTTCTCTTCAGCTTGTGTACATAACTATGTACAATAAACACCGTAAAAGTATAACTTTTTTAACTTAATGGAAGATGCTTTGAAGCTGGAGCTAATGGAGCAATTGATACTATCTTCCACATAGTATCAATTGTTGCACTGGCTTTCTGCAATGATTTATCAAATTGAATGACTTCGAAATGTAGTATATCTCATTTTTCGTCTCAAATTTCCTCCCAATTTCTAAATATAGTTCAGACGAAATATAGTTCGGATTTTGACTGTCACCATTGAGAGTTTTGAAGATCATTCCATAGGGTAATTGTACTATTAAAAAAATAATTATAGTAAATATTGGTGTGATTTAAGTTTCAAATCAGTTTGATAATGGGTATTTAGACCATGGAAGAATAAAAATTCATATTTATTAAATAGGTAGGAAGGAGAATGTGTAACTATGATTTAAAAATGTAATGAGTAATCTAAAAACTTGTCTATTTCTGATGGTTAAGGAAGATGTGATAAGCGCGTAAAAATGTAGAAATCTCAACAATACGAAAATTATGTCTTGAGAAACCCACTATATTGAAAAATTAAACGCTTATCAAAGTGGAAAATTATAGCACAAGTATTTTTTGCCTTATAGCTTTTTTTTATCTCCTGAAATAGCTGAGAAAAATTCGAATCGGTATTCGATTTTTTTCAGTTATTTCACCATCGCACAGTGGGCCAGAATCCCAGAAAAGTGACCAATTAAGGAATTGGGCTGGTTATTTAATAACGTTTCTGGGAAAAATAATAACTGCCAAAAACTTATCTAAAATTCTGAAACTTGAATAGTAAGTTAATAAGGTATATGCAAATACATCAAATTATTTTTGTT
>JAWQRJ010003542.1:0-11933 GCA_033557515.1 Diorygopyx duplodentatus | reverse complement strand
TTAATGATTTGTGTAGCTGTGGAAATTGTTTCTTTAATAGGTATATTAGTGTATAAGTTAGTAATGTCAAATGATAAAGTTGTAAATTCAGAAGGTAGTACTAAATTATGGATGTTATCAACGATTTATTAATGATTGTAACGATTTTTTATAGTATATTTAGATGTAAATTCAATTATATTTTTGAAAAATTGACTAAGAACAAACTATGAACTAGAATTAGTAGTTGTGTATTTTGGGAAGTGAATGTAGCTTAGGGGTTATTGCGTTCATAGGTAATGCTTTTTAGGATTGAAATTATATTTATTTAAAGTTTTTGAAGTATTTTTTATGATTTTTTTGAAATTATTGTTAAAAGTTAGATTAGGTTTTCTCTTTACCTCTACAAAGTCATTTTCTTGTATAAATGTTTATGTTTTTTGAATGTAATCTATGTTATTCATTAGTATTATACCAGCGTTTTTATCACCTGTTGTAACTATGATGTTTTCTTCTTTTATCTTTTTTTGTAGGTTCCGTAGTGTGATGTTCTCTTGTTCGTCATGTATTCTTGATTTTTTACTTCGATTATGTAGGTTTTCTTCTTTTCTAGTGGTTGTGATAATTTGTTTCTTGATTTCTCCTTCTTCTGGATGGCTTTTGATGGCTGCTTCAATTTCTATTGTCAATTTTGAAAAGTTGATTTCTTTGTACGGAGCATATTTATGTCCTTTTTGAAGAAGCGTTTCTTCTGATTTAGTTAGTTTCAGAGATTAAAGATTAGTAAAACGGGCCTGAAATTTGTGTGAATTTTCAAATAGTGTATTTCTATTCCTATTTTCTTTTTGTGTTTGTTAGTTATTTTATGAAGTGTGATTTTATTGAGGAATTTAGCTTTTGAAATGTATTCGTCAAGTATCAGGAAGTGGAATTTTATGTTTAAGTCTGAATAAAGGTTGTATAATTTTATGTTTAATTATTAACTTTTTGTATTGTTTTCTAATTTCTGTTTTCATAAATTGTTGTTTTAATTGGAATACTTTATTTCTATTGATTTATTAGGAAATTTAAAATTAGCAAAAGTAGGAATTAACGTGAAGTGTAGACATATTTTAATAAATTTGATCTTTAACAGTGATTTGTGTAGTTTAAAGGTATATTGTTTTCCATTTGTACTCTACTCTAGAATAATCAATTAATATTTATTTAGATTATTGGACTTGTTGAAAGCAGATACAGTGCACTTCAGCACATTGTAACCGCCAAGCTGAAAACTTCCAAGTGGATTGATTGCCTTAACTACAGACATCGCTACAGTGATGAATGCGACCAGAAGCTTCTTAGTATTGACGGTTCACTTTATTGGTAAGCTAACACTTTCATTTAAAATCCTTACTGAGCAGTATTTTTTATAGGTGAAGAAAAGGCTGCATTAACATAAATATGTATTGGAGTAAAAAAATCAACAACACACCACGCAGGTGCTCATATAGCACAACACCTACAGGAAATGCACAACTCTTGGAAAATAGCTACAGAGCGAGTTGTTTCTGCCACTACTGATAATGGTGCAAATATTGTTGCTACTGCAAAATTGCTTCTGAATAAAGATAGAAATGTGAGTTGTCTCACCCATAATATAAACTTAGTGGCGACAAACCCCACTAAGGCTATTTGGGTTCGGAAAAAGTTAGAGAACTAGTAACCATAATTGACAAAGTCAAAGCGATAGTAGCTTATTTTAAACACCGTAATGTTTCCCAAGACAATATAAGACAAGAACAAAGGAAGGAAGGAAGGAAGGAAGGAAGGAAGGAAGGAAAGGAAAACTGATGGCACATTAATTTACTTGATTCAAGAAGTGTCTATACGCTGGAATTCGACATTCTATTGTCTTGAGAGGTTCAAAATATTGTCAGGCCAGATGTTGTTGTCACATCCAAAAGCACTGCCGATGTTGACTCCACAGGAAATGGAGGGGGCCCTGAAATTATTAAAACTATTCGCGTGGCCACGAAAGATATTTCTAGGGATAGCATGGTAATTCCTTTTGTTAATTGTATAACTACTTCATTGGACACAATAATCGTGAACAATGATATTGCAAATAAAATTAAAGCCGAATTACAACAACAAGTCCAAAAAAGTTGGACAGTAAAAGTTCACAATGAGATCGCCTCAAGACAGACCATATGACTATTTATGTACAAAGCTAACCATCCATTAAATCTGAAAAGCCACTTATAGTAAGAAAACAGCGGAGCATTAAGGAGGTCTTACGCGGCTTCCCTTCCTTCGAACTGGGTAACCAGGTCGCATTTATCTCCACTAAGACATGCGATTTGGAAGAGCAAGCTGTGTACACGATGGCACCTCGTCATGAGAGACGCCCGCGAAAATTATTTTCGTTGTTATTTTATGACCTCGTGACATTTCACAGTAGTTGAGAGGTCATCTCTCGGTTGACCTCTGCTGGGAGCCGAAAAGGCTGGAAAATAAAAGGGGGTGCCGGAACAACACGTGCACCGCGGGCATGAAGTGACGTAACCGTATGCTTTCTGCAGCAAGGGCATTATCGACTGATGACGTCAGCTGTCTACAGAAAGTTCACGGTTCCAGTCGGTAAGGGTTGAGAGTTGAGAGGTGACCCCATTTTGAGTTAGGAAAGGTGACGCTACCCGAAATTACACTGTAATTAATTGTTATTCTGCTCCGTTATAACGTGACTACTAAATCGACAGGAGTTTGAATCCATAAATGCAAGAAATTTTATGTCAAGTGGGTCCATTTTGGATTCATGGTAACTTGATAACTTACGTCACAAAATGGTCTGGCAGCTATGAAACTAGGGCATATCAACTGTGTTGGTAGGTGTAAGTTCAGCAATTCCTGAACATGCTTATATAGCTTTTACCGTTCTTCCACTATACCAAATTAAAGTAGCCTATAAAAAATCTGCTTTTTTACTTTTCTATATAAGTCAGCTGCTTATTTCCCCTAAAATGTTAATGAAAAAATAGTCGCTAGGAGAGGTTATTAGAGGAAAGATTATTTCTTGACTTTTTTATTCTTTTTCCCATATGCGAAAGCAACAAGAGTTAAAACTTTGGACAACTCATGGACATTATTGTAATTTTTAAAACAACGGTTGATTGAGTTCCACTAAGCAGTTTATGCTCACGAAACTGTTAGCATAAATAATAATTTCTTTAAATTTTCTTCTGAGAAAATTATCTCTCAACGTCTACACTACTGAAAGGAGGATGATGGAAAGTCGGTATATATTGTTGAAATTGAAACTTAACTTCTTTATCTAAATCTATTGACATAAACTGTTGTAATATAATTAAATCTGTCTTTTAAAGCCAAGTTCATCCGAAATATTTTGCAACTGATTGAATGTAGAATTTAATTTTCCGATTCCTTCAGATAGATATATATTTTGGGATTCGAAATATTTAATCGTATCTGGTAACTCTTTGAAATTACTTTCAATATACTTTAGTTGCTGTATCACTTCCTGTTGGTGGAGAAGGGTTTTACATTCTGTGACTCCGAAAATATTGAGGCTCGCTGTCCTCAATATTTTCGGAATGAAATAATAAACTTTCATCTAACCACGTACTCCAATCGATGACCACAGGTGCAGGTGGCAAATAGAAGATGTGGACATTTTCCTTTGCACGCAGCTACCCCGAGGTGATTTTAAAAATATTTTATTGGTACAACTAATTAAGGTGCCAACTTGAAATAAAAATTTCTCGGATAAACTAAATGTGCTACGCACGTAACCTATTTTTCTAACTTTAAACGTAAATACCTTATTGCATATTGAAACAATATCATTCAACCGCGGAATTACTACATACAAAATTTCTAAGGGAATCGGAAGCTGCAAGAAACAGTATGGGTTCCCATTAAAAGATAAACTTCTCATGTTATGAAGAAGGGTGGAGTAATTTTTTTTCGAAACTGTCCAAAAAGATGTGTTTGCAGGGAGTAAAATGGAGATGTATGAGAATTTACTTGGGATGTAGAGACAATTTCTTATTTAAAGCTGTCCATAACCTGTGGTTGCACTGTATAAAAAGAATTATTTTGTGAATACGGCTAAACCGATTCCATTTTCTTTGGCATCAACGTATTCATTCATGTATTCGAAAAAAAATCAGTTTGAACCCACGTTCAAAATCAAGATTTTTTCTCAATATTTTTCGCTAATGTTTTCCAGTGTTTTCCATCTATACGGTACATTGTAATTTGTCTTACCTTTTTGAATGATTTTTCTACACAGGACGGGAACAGCCGTTTTCATATGGTCCAGTTTCCTCTTTTCATTGCAATACACCACGCCTATGGTGTAATTGTCGAAATTTAAACCGCACCTAGGATCATACTCCGAGTTGCAGTCGTAACATTGTATAGATTTGTCGTATTCCCTAGGCTGCGACCTAGCTTGACCTGAAACAGAAAACGGGGAAAAAACTGTCATCATTTTTATTGCGCACAAATTCCAGTTTATGTCAACCGGATACTTGAGGGAAACTGGAGTAACTGCCACTACACTATTTATAACTGGTGTAAACGTGACTTTATGGTGTACCACCTTGCTTCTACCCCTAAATAAGCAAGTTTGATCAATATGTTGACGCCAGGGCTATCTTAGGCGTTCTCACGAAAGTATACCTCAAAATGAAGTGATTATAATTCACAGTTTTCTAACCAAAATTATTTATGTATAAGAAACCACATATCGCTTTCCTGCAACTGAAACTTATAATTTCTGAATAAGGTTCCCTTTGCGTGGAAATTTTTTGCAATCAATGAAGTAGTGTAGAAGAACAAAAAGTCCTTCTTACGCCTTTTATTTTTCTACCAGTTCTTGCCGTTAAACTGTGTGCAAGGGAGCTATCAAAGTTGCCACCAACAGACGAATAAATATATTCAGATAACCAAGGTATATTATTTAATTCAAGATATCTGATGGAATTCTCGTGGAGCATACATGCCTAGATGTCAACGAAAGCTAAGCTGCTTGCCAGAAAGGTTCTAATTTCCTTATTGCTGACACTAAAAGCAAGTATTCTTCGGTTCTGGAACTAAGATCCAATCAGGCAAAAGCGATAATTTCTGCAATGAAAATAATAAGACTGCAATGAAATGAGCAGGTACAAATCACAGTAAATTTATACATTTACTGGGTAAAAATGTGTATATGTGGGTGTAAATGTGTACACTTCTCCATGGAAAATGAATCAGAGAGCCTAAGTAAGCTTAGTAAGGTATTAACTTTGCTGCTGAGCCTTAAGTAGGGCGAACCTGGAACCTGGTTGTAACGAAGTGATATTCGTTACGCCGCAAAAGTTGAATTTTCGAATTATCGCCGCACCAAAACCAGTTCCCGAGACGCGGGACCTGTGGACCTACCGCGGCCTGCCGGGCGAAGCAGTTATTGTGCACACGACCAATTGCACCCGGCACGCTTTCCACCTCCCCATCGCACCGACCACTATATAAGGCGCTTACCGGCAGCTGTTAAGAGCAGAACGCTAGAGAGTGCGCATAACTGTTACCACTTTGTGTGAGCGGTTCTAGTTCTTTTAAGAACTGTGAATAGCAATCATAAAGCCAAAACAGAGACCCAACGACACCAACCTAGTGCTTAGGAAACTAGCACGGATGGCCAAGAAGGATATGACGAACCAGTGGATTTTTCCGCGGAAAACGGCGCCAGCCCCGACACCAGAGACCAAACTCAATACCGTCAATGGATTTTCATCGCTGAAAGTCCACGAACCGATGGAGGTGCTGTCTTCGTCTTCCAAGGAAAAAGCCGCCGGGAAACCGCCACCGATCCGGGCCAAGTCGATGCCGGAGGACTTCAAGTTGTTCATCAACAATTAAATGATACAACCAAGGTAGGTTGCAAAATCCAGTATAATAATAACGAAATTGTTGTTAGGACAGCCAGTGCAAAATTATACTCCCAAAATCGATTCCCTTCAAATTGCGAATTAATCTAGGTCTATAACATTTCAAATCTATAAATCCTAAAGTGCACTTCAAATATGTGCTAACGATTCCTAGTTGTATTGCTATTATTATAGTCTGGAAGGAAGTTGCCTCTGTAAGAACTCTACAAAAACCAAATTGTAGAAAAGGGAGCAATTAGATGTTGTAGTTATTGGAATTTATAATTTTGATTCAAATTACTAATATGTTTACAAGTGGCAAGACGCTACCTTTTAGTCTCGGATATCTATCCGATATTAGGAAATAGATAACGAGATGCAATGTAAAGAGCTCTCGCGAATGCAGACCCCTTTGAGTTGAAACTTTTAAATTTGTACTAAAAAATTGTAGATCTGAGTAACAACGCTGTTCATTTCGTTTCTTGGTATTCTGTAGCTTTCGAATTATTGCTTTATTTGGTCTACATATTAAATGTGTACCCACTGCATTTGTCACTATTTGGAACTTTACAACCTATGCATAAGCGACAAAAGTCAGAAGGGCTGGAACGACATTACACTTTAGTGTTTCGAAAACGATGTATTTTGATAATTCAATTGCAAACTTTGAACTTTATGGCCCACTCTAAGGTCCGGTTGTATAAAGCATCGTTAAGTACGTCGTCAAGTTGACAACGTTGTTAAGCAATCTGATTGGAGAACTCAAGTCTGAAACTTCAAAATGCTCTACCCTGATTGCCTAAGCTGATTGTTAACTTGATCACGAACTTAACAACGCTTTATGCAACCGGGCCTTAATGTAGCACTGATTTAAATAAAGCTAAAGATTAAAATTCTGAATAACTTGAACTTGTATCTGCAGTTTCTGTAGTGCTGTCTATGTCTGCAGTATTCTCTGCATCTCTAGTGCAGTTTGAATAACGTATTCAAGGGCTTGTGCGGACATTTTACACAGATTCTTCTTCTTCTACTAATCAAGGTTTTGGAGCTTGTAAAAATTACGCTGTTATCGTATCTCCAGTCATAAGTTTTAACACAATTACATGTATTTAGAATGCATTTTTTTGCAATTTTTCTTACAATATTCCAAAACATACAACAATTTTCTGGTTGATAATGAATTTTACCATATATTCCTATAAAGACGAACCTACAAGAATGAATAAAGTAAGAAGATCCAGTGTAATAAAATACATATAGCTGCATAATTCTATTGGCAAAAATAAATTTCATTCACTGATAATTCGAATGAAACTCGGACAGAAAACGAACACTTATTCGGAATTAGTTTCGTCGGATGGTTTCAAATTTCGCGAGTGATACACAGATTTAATTTCAATAAATAGCGTTTCTTAGCTGTGACATTTCGGATTTTAATGAAATTGATCAATCTTGATTAATTTTCATTTGTACACATAAATTAATAAAAACAAAACAGCTTAATATATTAAGTTGAATACTGTGTTTTTATTCAATTTTATTTCGGTGGTATAGTCGAAAGGTCCAAACAATTTGGGAGTACTGCGGAACAGAATGTTTTGTAGACAATACCATACATATATTCATGATGGGCACCATTTCAGTCGCAGAGTATTTATTATAATATATTCAAATGTAGTTTTGATTTAATCTACATATAGTGGGTGTACCAAACGATGTTTTGTGGAACGGATATGATGATGATTTGTCAAAATGTCACAAAAGATTCTTCCGACTTTTTAAGTCTGTACCCGCAAAATAACTAATTCGAAATCCAAATTTGTGGTGACATTTACAATTGTAATGAACAAAACTCTTTCCAAGGTGTGGGCGCGTCAGGCGATCAAAAACATAATAATACACTGTGTTTAGAATTCTCCTTTTTTTGACCTGCATTAAACAAATGCAGGTCAAAAAAGTAGAAGTGTGCAGGCTAGTCTAATAGTGCGTGGGTGGATTGTAGCTCCCTTGTCATGTATTTTAGGGAAAAGCTTTTTTACAAAAGTTGTTACTAACAAAGCACTCTACAACCTTAAAATATTTTCCCATATACAGGATGTTCCATATGTCCAAAACAGCACACAACTTTTTTTATGTAACACCTTGTATATTATTGCAGTTTTAGACTCTTCTCGAATACTTAAAATTACTTGTTGGGGAGGAATTGGCAATTTCCTGAAAATTCTTCCTTGCGAACCCATATTTTCAAAAATGTATTATCTAGATATCGTGAAATATGTGATTGCGTATACTAATATACCTTCTAATTTGGAAGAGCAATTTTTTAGACAGCTGGTTTCTATTGCTATTCATTTTTTGAAATGTTTAATGTGAAAATCTCGATTATTTTGCATTGGACACCCTATGTCTTTATGGTATGCTACACAAAAGTGGCCGTACTTTCAATTTCCAACACTATTCCCTATACCTAATGTTGATAATTATCAACTATCAACATACTACCAACTATAAGAGCTATGATTAATTTAATTATCAACTAAAATATTTTGTAAGACGGTCTTTGTACTACTTTTTTCATATACTGTGAAGATTAATAACAATAGGTGAATATAGTAAGATCCCAGATGAGATATAAATTACTGTTTATAAAATAGTAGTGGAAGGTAGGTCTACGATATTGACTATATTGACTATGTTTACAAGTAACCAAGTAAACATTTAGGTTATGCTAGAGTGTCTTCCAAGCAAAGTTACGTGTGAAATTAACACCAAGAAGGAGGATATGGAACTCTAGTTACACTAATTACTGGTAAATACATGAAATATACATTAGCACTGCATATCCAACAGTTCTACGGAATCAAATTCATACCGAATCCTTTTGAAAGCCAAATTGGAGATAAATATGTAGTATTAAGAGTAGAAACATACAGAGCGGCTTTTGTCTGGACAAAAACCACCTCATGTGTTTCTAGTCTAGTTTCTCCTTTTCTAATACGTAGACTTTCTGTGACCTGAATTATTTTCCAGGTTCCCTATCCCGTGTAAATCGTCTTCCTCTCCCGTTCTACCTAAGCAACTTAAAGATAATGGATAGCAAAAATTCCTTTGTTGTTTAGAACTTAAACAATAGTTGCTTTATATGCAAACACTTTGTATCTTTTGAAAAAAAATACTTAAATGAAATTTTTATTTTCCAAAACTGGGGGGGCTTTAATTTTGGTAAATTTTTGTATGTTTATGGAGATACCGCAGGTAATGTTGTCACTGTCAATTGTCAAGTTAAAAAAAGTCATTTTTAGCGAAAAATAAAGTTTGGTAAGTATTACAAAATTAAATTATTGGATTAATTATTATTATTTGTATTAAGATTACCGCCCTCAATAATTTCAAAATAAAAGAAATAATCTGCGAACGGTAGTTAACTACTTTTATAAAAGACATTAGAGGTATAAATTCTTTCTAGGTACAAATATTTTTTTTGTTTTCCAAGCCCTACTAAATATTTCGTTGACAAGGGAAATTTACTTCCGAAAGACATTAGAGTTATGACTAATTTTACCATATGAAAAAAAAATTAATTTTCAAACAGTTTTCGAGATGTTAATACGACAATCCCTAGGTGCAATTATCAAATGAGATTATTTACCTTCAAGTTGCAATGGTTTCTACTTGTAAGGTCATTCTTTAATAATGTACATCTTGATAATGACATAACCAACTTTTAATTAAAACACTTTCAGTATTTAAGCCTTATTTTTTATTTCTGTATTTGAGCATTCAAGTAAGCAATTCCATAAATTATGTAATAGCAAGCAAAGTTAAAACAATTTTTAAAATGCGATCAAGTTTGCAACTTTAAAATTTATTTTTAACCTATAACACATTTTGTACAGATGATAACGAATAAGCTTTGATTCCACACAGCAAAGTCAAGTTTGTAATCAAGCAAACAACACGATTAACAAATCAGATTAGAGAAGGAAATATACGTAAATCTGTATTAATGCTTTCAATTATGAGTCATTTAGTTTATTATAACAATATTTCATTCATTTAATTTATTAGCTAATTTAGCTAATTAATTAATCCTTTGGTTCCTGTGTATATTCTCATCGACCTACGTACGTGAACCTTATATCGTCTCACTTCTCAGTAGAACGCAGTGAAATTGTAACGAATAAGTGAAATTCGATTGAATTTTACGAAACAGAATTTGATCTGTAAAGTTTAACCACAGCTTTTCATTTGGTCAAAACACCTCAAATTAACCCAACTTATCTATATCCAACCTGAATTTTCAACATCATTTATAAAATTTTAAAAAAGTACTCAGAATAGGTTCTATAAAAACCAAGTAATAACAAGTAATAAAGCGCGAAGTAGATTCTACATTTGAAAATAGAAACTTTTTGCTGGTAAACATGTATACGGAAATGAGTAGTTTTTAAGATGACAGGGAGTTAAAGATATCTATTACTGGTATAAACGGTTTTTAATTAAAAAAAAACAAGACTAACAATCAAACTATTTTAGGCTAACAATACATGGAAACATTAAAAACAAAGACAATTGATCAAAATGTAAACGATTAATTTCAAACACCTTTGCGACATCGTCGAAGAGTTGAATTAACAACTAAAGAAATATGATTAATATTATTGCGCAAATTATTGCAAGCTTCATTATACGTGCAGTTAATTGTTCAATATTTTCTACAGGTGTAGTATAAACCTGATTTTTTAAAAACTCTAAATAAAAGCATCTAACACCGTAATGTCAGGTGAACTAGGTGGCCAATAAATTGGTCCTGATTGGCCTATCCACCGCCCGGGAAAATTAGCATCACACCTGGGTGCCGTATGTTAACTCCAAAGTGAGGTGGAGCTCCATCTAATTATAACCAACAGTCTTGTCTGAAGTAAAAAAATAACGTCATCAAAAATGTCAACAATATTGTTTTCTAAAAAATCCAGAAATAAGGCATAAGAAATAAGAATTTAATAGATGTGACAAAAGATATAGGCCACGTATGAATTACGTGGCCTATTTATTATTCTTATCCAAACGTTAACATTGAATTCATTTTGAAATGATTTGGGACGCATTTGATGTGGATTTTTATGCACCCATTCTTATAAAGGTAGCGTCGTCAGTCCATAAAATTCTTTTCAGAAACATTGCATCTATCGGTTGGGTTTTTCATTACCGTCTTTTAAATTTTGGATACGTTGTAAATAGTGTGGTTTTTGACGACCTCTCTCTTCGTAATGTACGCAACACTTTTGATTTTGTGCCTTGTATATGTTGAGCCCGAAGTTATTTAGCCCTACGTGAACTGATTATCTTCTTCAAAAAATGTCAATATCTCTTCTCGATATCTTTCATTTCTGACATCTATCGCTCTACGATTTTTCTCGAATTCAAATTCTCGAAAATGATGATGAGTTTCAGAGAAAACATGGGAATTGGGCTGTCTTCTGTTTGGAAATCCTCTAACATATTCTCTCGAAGTCTTTAATGCGTTTCCATTCCAGAAGCCGTAAATAAAATGAATATAGGCATATTCTTCGTTAATACATGAGGCATGATTGTAAACTCTGAATTTAGTTTATTTCAAAATACACAACGATTCATAACAATAAAGTGCAAACGACAATTGGTCTATGATTTTTATGTCAGATTTTGTTATGTGAAAATATGTTGTTCCAAAGCTAACTATGTATTTGTTTAAGTTTGGCTTTATTGATGTGTGTGTTCCAACCATTGCTATTACCGAGTTGGTTAAAAACGGATATTTATTAAGCCTTTTATTACTTTTGTTTATAGTGTATTTTTAGTTTTGTTCATATTGACTGTTGGCTGATTAAGATTTAAAAAAACTGTAATATTTTTTCGAGAAAGACGATGGGTGGATTTACGGCCACTAGGATTCTTAAAAACTAAATGTTGAAATCATCCGTTACCAGCACACTACTCCTATATAAGTTTATAGAGCGAAATGTGCCTGAAAGTATGTATAGAAAATTATCTAAATAACCA